>CM050925.1:5909731-5912231 GCA_027742785.1 Vigna reflexopilosa | reverse complement strand
TAGCCCTAAACACTAACCATAAACTGAAACACAAACCCCTAAAACATAAACCCTAAACTCTTAACCATTAACACTAAACCTTAAACCTCAAACCCTAAACCCGAAACCCTAAACCTTAAACCATAAAACATAAACCCTAAAACCTAAACCCTAAACCCTAATTCCTAATCCATAAACCCTAAACCCTAATTCCTAATCCATAAACCCTAAACCCTAAAACCTAAACCCAAAACCCTAAACCATAATCCTTAATCCATAATCCCTAAACCCTAATCCATAATCCCTAAATTGTAAATCTTAAACCCTAACACTAAACTCTATCCCCAACCATAAACCCAAATCTTAACCCTAACCGTAACCAAACTCCAAAATCAAAAACCATTATCATAAACGCTAACTATAAACCCTAAACTTTAACCCTATCAGTAAACACTAAACACTATAAACCTTAAACCTTAACCATAGCCCAAACCATAAACCCAAGCGCTAAACCCTAACCATAAACCCAAACCCTAAACTCAAACCTTAAACGTTAAACCCAAACCCTAAGCACAAACCTCAACCTTTACATTAACATTAAACCCTAACCATAGCCCTAAACACTAACCATAAACAGAAACAAGAACCCCTAAAACATAAACCCTAAACCCTAGTCCATAAACCCTAAACCCTGAACGATAAACCCTAACGCTAAACCTTAAACCCTAAACCCTAAACCATAAATCCAAAACCATAAACCCTAAACCATAAATCCTAAACCCTAAAGCCTAAACCCTAAAGCCTAAACCCTAAACCCTACACCCTACACCCTACACCATACACCCTACACCTTACACCCCAAACCCCAAATCCCAAACCCCAAATCCCAAACCCCAAACCCCACCTCCCAAATCCAAAACCCCAAACCCCAAACCCCAAACCCTAAACCCGAATCCCTAATCCCAAAACCCTACACCCTAAACCCTAAACCCTAAACCATAATCCCTAATCCATAATCCCTAATCTCTAATCCCTAATCCCTAAACCCTAAACCCGAAACCAGAAACCTTAAACCTTAAACCCTAAACCCTAATCCCTAATCCATAATCCCTAAACCCTAATCCATAGTCCCTAAATTCTAAATCGTAAACCCTAACCCTAAACTCTATCCCCAACCATAAACCCAAATCTTAACCCTACCGGTAACCAAACACCCAAATCATAAAGCATAACCATAAACGCTAACTAAAAACCCTAAACCCCAAACACTATAAACCTTAAACATTAACCATAACCCAAACCATAACCCCATGCGCTAAACCCTAACCATAAACCCAAACCCTAAACTCTAACCCTGAACGTTAAACAAAAACCCTAACCACAAACCCCAACCTTTACCTTAACATTAAACCCTAATCCTAGCCCTAAACACTAACCATAAACTAAAACACGAACCCCTAAAACATAAACCCTAAACCCTAAACCATAAACATTAAACAATAAACCTAAAACCCAAACCCTAAACCTTAAACCCTAAACCCTAAACCTTAAACCCTAAACCTTGAACCCTGAACCCTGAACCCTGGACCCTAATCCCTAAACCCTAAACCCTAATCACTAATCCCTAATCCCTTAACCCTAAACCCTAATCCTTAATCCCTAATCCCCAATCCCCAATCCCTAATCCCCAATCCCTAATCCCTAATCCCCAATCCCTAATCCCTAAACTCTAAACCCTAAACCCTAAATCCTAAACCCTAAACCCTAAACACTAAACCCTAAACCCTAAACCTTAAACCCTAAACCATAAACCCCTAACCCTAACCCCTAACCCCTAACCCCTAACCCATAACCCCTAACCCCTAAACCCTAACCCCTAACCCTAAACCCTAAACCCTAATCCCTAATCCCTAATCCCTAATCCCTAAACCCTAAACCCTAAACCTTAAATCATAAACCCTAAACCCTAAACCCTAATCCCTAATCCATAAACCCTAAACCCTAAACCATAACCCTTAAACCCTAAACCCTAAACCCTAATCCTTAATCCATAATCCCTAAACCATAATCCATAATCCCTAAATCCTAAACCGTAAACCCTAACCCTAAAATCTATCCCCAACCATAAACCAGAATCTTAACCCTAATCGTAACCAAACAACCAAATCATAATCCATAACCATAAACGCTAACTATAAACCCTAAACTTTAACCCTATAAGTAAACACTAAACACTATAAGCCATAAACCTTAACCATAACCCAAACAATAAACCCAAGCGCTAAACCCTAACTATAAACCCAAACACCAAACGCTAACCCGAAAAGTTAAACCCAAACCCTAAGAACAAACCCCAAACTTTACCTTAACATTAAACCCTAACCTTAGCCCTAAACACTAACCATAAACTGAAACACAAACCCCTAAAACATAAACCCTAAACTCTTAACCATTAACACTAAACCTTAAACCTCAAACCCTAAACCCTAAACCCTAAACCCGAAACCCTAAACCTTAAACC
>CM050925.1:3871546-4033614 GCA_027742785.1 Vigna reflexopilosa | reverse complement strand
AAAACAATACTAATGAAGCGACCTTAATTAACTAATCTATGATAGTCACATATGAAATGAACAAAAACGAACAGGATATTGTAATGAAAAGCAAGAAATACTGAGCAGAAGAAGAAGCTTTGACACATCCGAAAAGGAAGCTCAAGCGATGTGGAACCTGGTAAAGACAGTTGGTTGAGTTGGATGGAGGATTGGGGTTAAGAACTGCAGTTGCAGGGTAGTGTAACAGTGCTGCTTCTGACAGTAAGAGGCCAAGGGAAACAGAAACAGAGACAGAGAAAGATACTGTTTCTCTATTCACTAGATCTCTGTTCTCTCCACTCTCTCAGTTCAACTCAACCTATCATTGCCTTTATATATATATATATATATATATATATATATACATAAAAAATCTAACTGTTTCATTTATTTTATATATTTTTGTAAAGGTATATTTCACTTTTTAACAATTTTAATCTATTTAATGATAATTATTTGATGCAAGGGGTATTTAGTATAGGTAAATAATGGAGTTCAGATTTTTTTAGGTTTGGTTATTCTTCTAAAAATACAGGATATTGATATATTAAAAACGTTTAAATGTGTAGTAGTATGTTCTGAATATTGAATGGAGAAAAATAAAAAAATAAACTGAAGAAAGAATTTAAAATGGAGAAGAAAAGCGTGTGTGGGGAAGTTTGAAATCCGTGGGCTGAGACAGGGTGGTTGTGTAAAACATAGTGGTGCTAGGTTGGATTTCTGTTAAGCAGCATAAATGTCAAACTCCCAACGTAGAGTGCATTGCATCTGTCTCCCAATAACCACACCCAAACCTTGACTCTCCAAAATTTAGACATTCTCTCATCCACTCACTTTTCATCCATATTCTCCAAAAAAAATGTTAGTTACATTTATTCATGTAATGGAGAAAAAAAATTTATCGAAAAAAAAATTTACTAAAAGATACAATATTATCTAACTAAAAATTCAGTTCCTCCTTACGTCGAAGTATAGATATTTCAAGAAAATTAATGGATAGTTTGATAATAGTCTCATAACGGGTGAAACAGTGTCTACATAAATCTTGCTAGGATAAGTTTCAATCATGACTCTGATATCATATTAAAAAGTAAAATTTTTAAATCTAACTCAATTCTACAAAACCGAATTGTAAGATAAAATTTGCATTCACTTATGTATTATAATTTGATTTTATCTCTAGTTAATGTAAGATTTCTAAGTAAGTAAAATCAAACATAAACAAAAGATAATGATACTTAGACAACATTTTTTTGACAACATTTAAATATCATCTACGTGTTATTCTGTGATTGGTCTATGGTAGTGTTTGTAATTATTATTATTGATTGAGAAGTAATTTTGGACCAATCACAGAATAATACATGTTCAAATGTTATAAGAAAAATGTTGTCTGAGGAATCATTGTTCTAAAATAAATAGTAAAGATTGATTTGTGTATGAAAGCTAATATGGATTCAAGGTTGATTATGACAGTTACTCCGTTACAGCCTGGTAAAGCAAGACACGCTTGCACAAAGAACAAGAGAAAAAAGGTATTTTTCTTTTCTTTTGCATTAGATAATATTCTTTCATTTTTCCATCAATTTCTCAAAAAATACGTGTTTTTGACTAATTACTAATGTGAGTTAACATCACTTTTAATAAACATTTGAATGTTGTTTAGTCTCTGTTAACAAATTGATTCTAACTTAAAATCTTAAGTTTGGGCTAACATAATATTATGTAATTAGAGATGAAAATAATATGTCTTGTTATGTATTATTAACTGAACTTGTCTCGATTTTAAACAATTTTTTTATTAGTATGAACAATTTTTTACTTTTTTTTAAGTTGGTAAGAAGATAAAAATGGTATATTGTGAGAACCTGATAATTAATACACTAATCCATTCTCTGATCAACACTATTAATGCACCTGGACACGTCAAATTCCACTCACACTCCCACTGCATGCGTTTGCCAAATGGCACATTGATAGCACTCTGAGGACGTTAGTGGAAGACAAGTGGTGTGTGGAGAATGGGAGTTAGTTTCTGTACAGGAAGGAAGTGAATTTCAGAAAAACTCTTCTCATTCTCTGCATGCAATCACCTTCTTCCTCACGAAACTCTAACCTTCTCCATCTCTGCATTTTCTCTGCACCCTTTCATCTTCTCTCTAAAATACCTCACTATCAATTCCTCTGATCTAATTTCAGAGACCGTAGACACCTCCACTGCACTGTGAACATCAAGTTGATCCGAACAGAATTGAGAACTGAACTGGTAAGTTCTCATTCTGCATAATTGTCCATTTAGTTCATGCGAACCAAAATTCTGGTTGCATGCATGATTAGAAATCTGATCTGTGATGATTTTTGGTGTATTAGATTTAGTGGAAGTGGTTGAGTGAATTGCTGGATAGAAAGCCGTGAGTGCAAGAGTGAAATTCTAAGCAATTGGAAGTACACTGCAATAACAGGTAAGGGAAGCTTTAGTAATTTAATTTAATACTTGTTTGATTTGTATGACAGTAATGAAGTGTGCTGGATGTCTGAAATGTATGCAATATATGAATTTTGGGTGTGCATGAATCAGCAGAGTTGCAATGGATGTATATCAGGAATGTTGTTTGAGATTATGCAGAGAATGAGATGTATGATTTGAAATATGATTGAATTTCTGTATGGTTTGGAATGAAAATGATTTGAACTGTATGTTAATGATGAAATGTTGGAACTGGAAAATTCTGTATTGATGAGATGATAATATGAATTCTGGAATGTATGAGATTATGTTGGAGATAAATTCTAAGTTATGGATCGTATGAAAACTGTGAAGTTAATGTGAATGAAAAATCTGGAAAATCTGATCTTCTCTGATTGATTATGTACGCTCGTTATCGAACGGTCTTATACCGTTCGGTTTTCCTGGAAAAATCACTTAGAATAAGGATTCTTTCATTTGGAAAGGACCCTGATTAAGAACGAGCGTCATTGGTGTAAAGAGTTAGGTATGAGCGTTCGGCTTAGCCTAGCGTGTCCAACCATTGAAAATAAATTGAAGTATAGTTAGGACGCTCGGTTTTGGTTACCAGCGTTCGTCATAAGCAGCGCTTAGTATTATACTGAGCGTTCGTCCAAAAGAGCTCTCGGTCTTAGATTGAGCGTTCGTTCTAGATAGCGTTCGGTCTGATACCGAACGTTCGTTCAAGTGCACGTTCGTTCAAGTGCGCGTTCGTTCAAGTGCACGTTCGTTCAAGTGCGCGTTCGTTCTATTTGGTGCTCGGTCATTGACCTGGCGTTCGTCCTGAGCAGTGTTCGCTTTTATAACTGAACGCTCGTCTTTCATTGCTTCGTGAGCGAACGTATCTGGCGTGCGTCCAAATTATTAATTAACGTTCGGTCTTTGACTGACAGTGTTGCTTTTTGAATTCAATCATATTTGGTTGTTTATCTAAATATTTTCTTACTGGCTTTATTCTTTGGATTCCACCTGGAGTCTTTATACTTAAAATTTTTCTAAGTATTATCCAAAATTTCTAAGATCAAACCCTTCAAATTATTCAGTGTCATCACGTATCAAGTGGATAAATGGTTCGTTTCTTTTGTTCAGAAACGTGGGTGTATGATTACTGTAATATGTCCTTCCTATCTATTGAGTGGTGGACGTTCCTTAAAAGTAAGAGAGTGAATACAGAATGAAAAATTGATTAAGAGAAATTGTGAATATGTACGAATGGTGATTTGAATGGATTTATTGTATTGGATTGTGAATGAGCGTTCCAAGGAGGAACGTCTCCATGATGAGAATATGATAAGTAGTGTAGTATGACCATGGATTAAGCTACTGATGGCTGTTCATCCTGATATTCCGTGATTGCTCATCCTCATGTAGAGGAGAGTAGTTCATGCGTGGGAATGGCAGGAGGCCCTAGTCCTTATAGTACTTGGGCTGATAAGGGTTAACCTCGGGTGGCAGCTGTTGAGGGTATCCCAGTTACTACATCACCCGGGTGCAAGAACGCCTGTAGATACATGGATCATACAGTCCGGACAGTCTATAATTATGAGAATTTGGATGAGCTACTGTATGCGTGGATATGTGTTTAATGTTGTATGAAATGTATGATTGATTTTATATGTTAAATTATGATGATTGTATTGAATTAAATTACCTAAGCTTACCCTTGCAATTTCCTTGTGTTGTCTATTGTTTCTGTATGTCCGTCTTGTCAATGCAATGATCATCCGTTGTGGATGTGAGCAGATGGTGATGCACCCCTTGAAACCATGCTAGAAGAAGAAAATTTGGAGGATGCCAATCTTGTGGAAGTTGAAGTTAAAGCTGAGCAGTAGAGGCTCGTCTCCGTAGCAGCATTAGTTAGTTTGCTGTGCTGTATTTTGGTAGTCTGTATATATAGTTCTGCAGAATTGTTCATGCAGATCTGTTTTGCATTTTTGCTGAAATTCTGAACATTTTATAGTGCTGTATGTTCAGTTTTAAATTTTGAGCAGCTACTGTAAATCTTAAGACTGCACTGAAATTTCTGTAAATGTGATTTGTTCTGATAAATGGTAATTATCAGTTATTGGGATGTTACATTTATTGGTATCAGAGCAGTTTTGTTCTATTAAGGGACACTGTAGGGTTATGAGTGCACTGTGTTTTGCTGTGTGCTTATTATATGTTTAATGAGTTATGATTGTTTTAACTCTTGAACATATCTAACGCTCGTTATATCTGTATCCAGAGAACCAATGGCACCTAGATTGCCTCCCCCTCCTCAACCGAATGAGCCTGATACTTCCAATAACACTAGACTGTTGGAGACGGTAATTGAAAGATTACAGCAACAAAATACCACGTTAATGGAGCAGAACACTGTTTTAATGCGTCAAAACCAAGAAGCCATGCAGGGCTTGGAAGCCTCTCGTGTTACTGCTGAGGACACACAAAGGCAACTAATGAATATCCTCGCTATTACCAGAGGTACTCCTGTAGCCTCTTCTTCTAATGCTGCACCTCATGCAGAATGGAGTTTGGAGAGCTTCCTACAACACCATCCCGCAAAATTTAATGGGAAAGGACTTCCAGATGAAGCGGATCAGTGGCTTAGAGATATGGAGCGGATTTATGATGCCAAGAGATGTCCAAATGAAAACCGTTTGGCATTTACAGAATATTTGTTAACAGGAGAAGCTAGCCATTGGTGGTCAAGTGTGAAGATGTTGTTGACCGAAGCCCAAAGTCCAATTTCTTGGGAGGTTTTCAGGGCTAAGTTCTATGAAGAATATTTCCCGGACAGTGTGCGCTTTGCTAAGGAGGTTGAGTTCCTTCAATTGGTTCAAGGTGGTATGTCCGTCTCGGAATACACCAATAAATTCAAGCACCTGGTCCGTTTTAATACCATGGCTACAAGTGAAGAATGGCAATGCAGGAAATTTGAGAATGGGCTTAGAAGTGATTTGAAAGTGTTGATATCCTGCCTGTGCATTCGGTCCTTCCCTGCCATGGTGGAGAGAGCTAAAGTTCTGGAGAAAAATGTTGCTGAGGCCGAGCAACAGAAGAAACAGCAAGCTAGTAGGGGGCCAGTCATGTCCAGAGGTGCAACGAACGTAAGAAGATCCCCATACGTTCGTCCAACTCAATCATCTGGCGGATCGCAAGCCTTGGTCACTGTTGGCCAAACTGGACAGCAGAGGAATTTGACGTGCTATCAGTGTGGGGGACCACATTTGAGATGGGCTTGTCCTCAACTGGCTGGAGTAAAGCATTGCAACAAATGTGGGAGGAATGGACACTCGGATCAGGAGTGTAATATGGGAGGACGTGCGGTGATGAGACCGCCAAATGCTGGAAGGACTTCACAAGGGAGAGGTGGACGTGCACAAGCCACAGGAAGGGTCTATGCTATTACTGGTGCTGAGGCTGCTCATTCAGGTACACTCATCACCAGCACCTGCTTACTGTTTGGAAAACCGTGTGGTGTATTGTATGATTCGGGGGCAACTCATTCCTTCATCTCGAAGGAGTGCGTTGAGAAACTGGGATTAGTGGAGAGTGAATTACAGTTTGACTTGGTGGTGTCAACCCCAGCAGCTGGTGGGATTAAGACATCTACAGTTTGTGTAAGATGTCCTATAGCAGTTGAGGGGCGTAGATATAAGGTCAATCTCATTTGCCTACCCCTTCAAGACTTAGAAGTGATTTTGGGGATGGATTGGTTGGCTACCAATCGGATCCTCATTGATTGTGGTAAGAAGGAGCTAGTCTTCCCAAATGAAGAGGAAGAAGAACTGTCAATCACTGTTGGGCAGTTTAAGGAGGACATCATGGAGGGGGCAAGCTGCTTTCTTATCATGACGTATGAAAGCAAGGAGATGGAGAGTTCATCCCATGTCGATAACAGTGGAGGACGAACAGTGGTAGATGAATTTCCAGATGTTTTTCCGGATGAAGTACCTGGTCTACCTCCCATCCGTGAGGTAGAATTCACAATTGATCTGGTAACCACTGCTGCACCCATCTCGGTTCAACCTTACAGAATGGCACCAGCTGAATTAGTGGAACTTAAGAAGCAGATTGAGGAATTGATGGACAAGAGGTTCATCCGTCCAAGTGCTTCACCGTGGGGAGCACCTGTACTATTGGTAAAGAAGAAGGATGGCAGCTCTCGTCTCTGTATTGACTATAGGCAACTTAATAAGCTGACCATCAAGAACAAGTATCCCCTTCCAAGGATTGACGATCTGCTGGATCAATTGCAGGGTGCGTGTGTGTTTTCTAAAATAGATTTACGTTCGGGCTATCATCAAATTAGAGTGAAAGAGGAGGACATTCAGAAGACTGCATTTCGGTCTCGTTATGGCCATTATGAGTATGTGGTGATGCCCTTTGGAGTGACGAACGCACCTGCAATCTTCATGGATTATATGAACAGAATTTTCAGGCCGTACCTTGATAAGTTTGTGGTGGTGTTTATTGATGACATCCTCATATATTCCAAGAGCTTTGAAGAGCATGAAGACCACTTGAGGATTGTCTTGAGCGTGTTGAGGGAGAAAGAGCTGTATGCCAAGCGTTCAAAGTGTGAATTCTGGATGAAGGAGATCCAGTTTTTGGGGCACGTTGTGTCTGCTGGTGGTATTGCAGTGGATCCAGCCAAGGTGAAGGCAGTGCTGGATTGGGAGAGTCCACGTTCTGTCACGGAGGTTAGAAGCTTTGTGGGGCTTGCGGGCTACTATAGGCGATTCATTGAGGGATTTTCTAAGATAGTAGCTCCTCTGACTTACCTCACCAGGAAGGACCAGCCGTTTGCTTGGACAGATAGATGTGAGGAGAGCTTCCAGGAATTAAAGAAGAAATTAACGAGTGCTCCTGTGTTGGTCATTCCAGACACGGCCAAACCTTTTGAAGTATACTGTGATGCATCCTATCAAGGCTTGGGCTGTGTATTGATGCAGGAAAGAAGGGCAGTGGCATACGCTTCCAGGCAGTTAAAAATCCATGAGAAGAATTATCCCACGCATGACTTGGAGCTGGCAGCAGTGGTGTTTGCATTAAAAATATGGAGGCACTACCTGTATGGAGCAACGTTTCAAGTATTTAGTGATCACAAGAGTCTCAAGTACCTCTTTGATCAAAAGGAATTGAATATGAGGCAAAGGAGGTGGCTTGAATTCTTGAAAGATTATGAATTTGAACTGTTGTATCATCCTGGAAAAGCTAATGTGGTGGCTGATGCTCTGAGTAGGAAGGCTGTAAGGGTCTCGGCAATGATGGTGAAGGAGCTGAATTTGGTGGAAAGCTTTAGAGATCTAAGATTGCAGTTCGACTTGGGAGCGGACGTTATCAGATGCTGTAATCTTAGAATTTCCAGTGATGTGTTTGAAAGAATTTGGATGAAGCAACGGGAGGATGAAGAATTGGTGAAAATCTTGAACGTTCTCGGTACAGATCAGGCTAAGGAATTCAGTACCGGAACGGATGGTTTACTGCGCTATATGGGGAGAACGTGCGTTCCAAATGACAGTGAGCTGAAGAGGATTATAATGGAGGAGGGACATCACAGCCGTCTTAGCATGCATCCTGGCATGACTAAGATGTACCAAGACCTTCGTTTATCCTTCTGGTGGCCTGGTATGAAGAGTGACATTGCACGCTTTGTGTCCTCTTGCTTAACTTGTCAAAGAGCCAAAGCTGAACACCAAAGACCAGGAGGATTGCTGCAGCCATTGGAAATTCCAGAATGGAAGTGGGATAGCATCTCCATGGATTTCGTGACTCATCTGCCACGTACAGTCCGAAACCATGATTCAATTTGGGTAATTGTGGACAGATTAACTAAGAGTGCTCACTTCCTTGCTGTTAATTTGAAGATGTCTATGACAAACTTGGCAAAGCTGTACGTTAAGGAGATTGTTAGACTGCATGGAGTTCCTTCAAGCATTATATCAGATAGAGACACGAGATTCACATCTCGTTTTTGGCAGTCACTGCAAGGAGAATTGGGAAGCAAACTGCAAATGAGTTCTGCTTATCACCCTCAAACGGATGGCCAATCTGAACGAACCATCCAGACTCTTGAAGACTTGTTGAGAACCTGCGTTATAGATCATATGGGAGTATGGGATGAAGTTCTGCCGCTTGTTGAATTCACCTATAATAACAGTTATCAAGCAAGCATAGGAATGGCACCGTTTGAAGCTCTTTATGGAAGAAAATGTAGAACTCCTTTGTGTTGGTTCCAAGAAGGTGAAACTGCAGTAACTGGACCTGAATTAATCCAGCAAACAACAGAGAAAGTGAAACTGATTCAAGAACGTTTGAAGACTTCTCAAAGTAGGCAGAAATCGTATGCAGATAGGAGGAGAAGACCCTTAGAATTTGCTGCTGGAGATCATGTGTTTCTGAGGTTGAATCCAATCACTGGTGTGGGAAGAGTCCTTCGTCCAAAGAAGCTTTCTCCCAAGTACGTTGGACCTTATCAAATTCTGAAGAAGATTGGAGCAGTGGCGTATGAATTGGCTTTACCACCTCAACTGTCCAACCTACATCCAGTCTTTCATGTGTCTCAACTCCGTAAATACATAGCTGATCCATCACACGTATTGGAGTTAGAAGATATCCAACTTCGGCCAGATAGAACACTGGAGATGCAACCTGTATGTGTGGAAGACAGCCGCACCAGACTTTACAAAGGAAAGGATGTTCGTCTCGTGAAAGTGGTGTGGAATGCAAAGACTGGTGACTCAACATGGGAGGTTGAAGAGGCTGTGAGAGAATTGTATCCACATCTATTCCCTGGTAAGCTTTAGAATTTTCGAGGACGAAAATTTTTGTAGTTAGGGGGAATGTGAGAACCTGATAATTAATACACTAATCCATTCTCTGATCAACACTATTAATGCACCTGGACACGTCAAATTCCACTCACACTCCCACTGCATGCGTTTGCCAAATGGCACATTGATAGCACTCTGAGGACGTTAGTGGAAGACAAGTGGTGTGTGGAGAATGGGAGTTAGTTTCTGTACAGGAAGGAAGTGAATTTCAGAAAAACTCTTCTCATTCTCTGCATGCAATCACCTTCTTCCTCACGAAACTCTAACCTTCTCCATCTCTGCATTTTCTCTGCACCCTTTCATCTTCTCTCTAAAATACCTCACTATCAATTCCTCTGATCTAATTTCAGAGACCGTAGACACCTCCACTGCACTGTGAACATCAAGTTGATCCGAACAGAATTGAGAACTGAACTGGTAAGTTCTCATTCTGCATAATTGTCCATTTAGTTCATGCGAACCAAAATTCTGGTTGCATGCATGATTAGAAATCTGATCTGTGATGATTTTTGGTGTATTAGATTTAGTGGAAGTGGTTGAGTGAATTGCTGGATAGAAAGCCGTGAGTGCAAGAGTGAAATTCTAAGCAATTGGAAGTACACTGCAATAACAGGTAAGGGAAGCTTTAGTAATTTAATTTAATACTTGTTTGATTTGTATGACAGTAATGAAGTGTGCTGGATGTCTGAAATGTATGCAATATATGAATTTTGGGTGTGCATGAATCAGCAGAGTTGCAATGGATGTATATCAGGAATGTTGTTTGAGATTATGCAGAGAATGAGATGTATGATTTGAAATATGATTGAATTTCTGTATGGTTTGGAATGAAAATGATTTGAACTGTATGTTAATGATGAAATGTTGGAACTGGAAAATTCTGTATTGATGAGATGATAATATGAATTCTGGAATGTATGAGATTATGTTGGAGATAAATTCTAAGTTATGGATCGTATGAAAACTGTGAAGTTAATGTGAATGAAAAATCTGGAAAATCTGATCTTCTCTGATTGATTATGTACGCTCGTTATCGAACGGTCTTATACCGTTCGGTTTTCCTGGAAAAATCACTTAGAATAAGGATTCTTTCATTTGGAAAGGACCCTGATTAAGAACGAGCGTCATTGGTGTAAAGAGTTAGGTATGAGCGTTCGGCTTAGCCTAGCGTGTCCAACCATTGAAAATAAATTGAAGTATAGTTAGGACGCTCGGTTTTGGTTACCAGCGTTCGTCATAAGCAGCGCTTAGTATTATACTGAGCGTTCGTCCAAAAGAGCTCTCGGTCTTAGATTGAGCGTTCGTTCTAGATAGCGTTCGGTCTGATACCGAACGTTCGTTCAAGTGCACGTTCGTTCAAGTGCGCGTTCGTTCAAGTGCACGTTCGTTCAAGTGCGCGTTCGTTCTATTTGGTGCTCGGTCATTGACCTGGCGTTCGTCCTGAGCAGTGTTCGCTTTTATAACTGAACGCTCGTCTTTCATTGCTTCGTGAGCGAACGTATCTGGCGTGCGTCCAAATTATTAATTAACGTTCGGTCTTTGACTGACAGTGTTGCTTTTTGAATTCAATCATATTTGGTTGTTTATCTAAATATTTTCTTACTGGCTTTATTCTTTGGATTCCACCTGGAGTCTTTATACTTAAAATTTTTCTAAGTATTATCCAAAATTTCTAAGATCAAACCCTTCAAATTATTCAGTGTCATCACGTATCAAGTGGATAAATGGTTCGTTTCTTTTGTTCAGAAACGTGGGTGTATGATTACTGTAATATGTCCTTCCTATCTATTGAGTGGTGGACGTTCCTTAAAAGTAAGAGAGTGAATACAGAATGAAAAATTGATTAAGAGAAATTGTGAATATGTACGAATGGTGATTTGAATGGATTTATTGTATTGGATTGTGAATGAGCGTTCCAAGGAGGAACGTCTCCATGATGAGAATATGATAAGTAGTGTAGTATGACCATGGATTAAGCTACTGATGGCTGTTCATCCTGATATTCCGTGATTGCTCATCCTCATGTAGAGGAGAGTAGTTCATGCGTGGGAATGGCAGGAGGCCCTAGTCCTTATAGTACTTGGGCTGATAAGGGTTAACCTCGGGTGGCAGCTGTTGAGGGTATCCCAGTTACTACATCACCCGGGTGCAAGAACGCCTGTAGATACATGGATCATACAGTCCGGACAGTCTATAATTATGAGAATTTGGATGAGCTACTGTATGCGTGGATATGTGTTTAATGTTGTATGAAATGTATGATTGATTTTATATGTTAAATTATGATGATTGTATTGAATTAAATTACCTAAGCTTACCCTTGCAATTTCCTTGTGTTGTCTATTGTTTCTGTATGTCCGTCTTGTCAATGCAATGATCATCCGTTGTGGATGTGAGCAGATGGTGATGCACCCCTTGAAACCATGCTAGAAGAAGAAAATTTGGAGGATGCCAATCTTGTGGAAGTTGAAGTTAAAGCTGAGCAGTAGAGGCTCGTCTCCGTAGCAGCATTAGTTAGTTTGCTGTGCTGTATTTTGGTAGTCTGTATATATAGTTCTGCAGAATTGTTCATGCAGATCTGTTTTGCATTTTTGCTGAAATTCTGAACATTTTATAGTGCTGTATGTTCAGTTTTAAATTTTGAGCAGCTACTGTAAATCTTAAGACTGCACTGAAATTTCTGTAAATGTGATTTGTTCTGATAAATGGTAATTATCAGTTATTGGGATGTTATATATATCTAGATACTCGTCATTCAATATTGGTCCTAATATCTTTTTATTCATCTTTATTTTATTAAACATTTTTAATTTATTAAAAATAACTTTAAAGACTTATATTTAATTATATTTATTTTTAATTTCCTAGATAAAAGAACACACGAATTTTTTTATTTTATTATAATTATTTAATTATTATTTGATATTCTTCTTCATATTTATATAATTATATTTTCTTTTAATGATTAACTTTTACGTTAAAGGAAAGAAAATATATATTCTATCAATATTAAATATTTTATATATCATTTAAAATGACAAAATAAACCTATAAAAAAAACTCGATAACTAATAAAAAATATAACTATTAACTATAAAAAGGAAAAAGTTATGTAATTAGAGATGAATATTATGTAATTAAAATATAAGTATTAAATATAAAAAGGAAAAAGTTATTAAATATAAGTATTAAATATAAAAAGGAAAAACATTATGTAATTAAAATACAATGTTTATATCTGACTTATATGCATCAAACATAATAAAAAAACTTATATGTCTAACTGTTATAGTTCATAAGTAAATTTATGTCTAATACATATATTTTAGACAATTTGTCTATAAGTACTAGACATAATTATATTTGATGTTTTTACGTTTATGTAAATGCTTCTAAAAATATTTTATATTACTCATTTTTTTCTCACTTTCTTCTTGAGCAAAGTTCTTTGCCAAGTTAAGGCATTTTAAGTCATTCTCATGTGTGATTCCGTGGAAAACATCTTTTTCTCCAAATATTTTCCTGTATTTTTAGGTTAATTTCTCATCTTTCTTGTTATGATGTTGATTATCGCGACTCTTTCTTGAGAAACTTAGTCATTATCACGCGTAAATGTCTTTCTTATTTGTCCTGAATATAAATTTGATTAGTTTTAAAAGAAAAAAATTTGGATAGTCACACGTTTTCGGTGTCCAAAAAATATAATATACAACATTAGTTATATTAAAACTCATATGGTGCCTAGATATTGAATCCATCCGTCACCTTTTGGTTATTTTGCATTTACATTCATAAAAGAAGAGTTAGAGTGATCCATCTCACATAAAAAATATGAATTAATTTTTCTGATTCTTCACGAATAATATTTGGCTCACAAACCTATGAGTCAATTTACATAAGAAACCATTTGTTTCGTAATTTTTCCTGAGTTATAATATGTAAAACATCGTCATATATGCAAAATTTTAATAAAATTATTTTTATTTAATTAAATTAATAGAAATAATAAATTATATAAATCTATTTTTAAAAAATAAATATATTCATACTTATATCATTTATAATTTTTAAGTACAAAATTAATTAAAAGTTCCACCTGAGGTACACGTAACTTTTAATTCAAATTGGTTTCTCGAGTATTTGAAGAGTCACGTTTCTTATATGGATTGGTTATTCCTTTTTCTCTTATTTTATTTTTCTCTTTCCTTCTCTTTTGTATATATATACAGACGTTCATATTTTAATAAAGCAAGTCAGAGCAGCATGATTCATGTCTGCATTACGTTTCTTTCTGCTCCATTTTATTTGATCTTTGTCATGGTATTCAGAGTCTGACGATCTTCTTCTTCTTCCTCATCACTACTATCTGCTGCCATGGGTGATGAGCTTGATCCTTCTCTCAATGTTCACATTTTTTTATATCTCCATCCCAATGAAAACCCAGCCCTGGTATCCCCTCCACTTGATTCCACAAGCTACCATTCCTGGAGCAGATCTATGATCACTGCTCTCAGTGCTAAAAATAAAGTCAAGTTCGTTGATGGCAGTACTCCACGACCGTTAGCATCTGATCGTACTTTCGGAGCCTGGAAACGCTACAATAACATGGTCATCTCCTGGCTCGTTCACTCAATTTCTTCGTCCATCCAGCAGAGCATTCTTTGGATGGACTGTGTAGAGGAGATTTGGCGAGATCTCAAGTCTCGATGTTCACAAGGTGATCTTCTTCGAATTTCTGCTCTCCAGCTTGAAGCTTCTTCAATCAAACAAGGTGATCTCGCTGTCACCGATTTCTTCACTCAACTTCGAATTATTTGGGATGAACTTGAAATTTCATACCTGATCCTGTCTGTATTTGTGGTGTGCAATGCTCTTGCAAATTATCTTCCATTCTTGCTTAATGAAAATTGGAAGATCAAGCTATGCAGTTTCTTCGAGGATAAACGACCAATATGCTAATGTTCGCTCTCATGTTCTATTGATGGATCTGTTACCTCCCATTAATAAATGTTTTTCATATGTAGCCCAACAGGAACACTAGTTTTCTATTCCTGATATTTTTAGTGCAAAAACAAAATCCAACTCTGCTAACGTGATTCATGCTACTGTCAACACTGCATTCGTGTATACATTTTGTGGTCGACCTGGTCACACTGAAAGCACTTGCTATCGTTTCTGTAATATTTGAGGAGTCACGTTTTTTATATGGATTGTGTTATTCCTTTTTCTGTTATTTTATTTTTCTCTTTCCTCCCCTTTTGTATATATACACACGTTCATATTTTAATAAAGCACGTCAGAGCAACATGATTTATGTTTGCATTACGTTTCTCTCTGCTCCATTTTCTAACATGGTATCAGAGCCATGATTAGAGCCTATCGTAGCAATATATGTTGTTGGGCATGTTGTTCCACCCGCTATCGGGACTATCGGACCATCCATTAAATGTCTAATCTCACGCTCGAGATGTATATACCTCGACGTGAGGGGGGTGTTGGAAGTCTCACATCGACTAGAGAGATAAGATCATTTCAGTGCATGTAAGTGGATGCAAACCTCACCTTACAAACCAATTTTGTGGGGTTGAATTAGACTTAAAGTTCACTTCTAACAATAACTAAATTAATAAAAAAAATTAAATTTTAAATAATTGAAATGATTAAATTGAAAACGGATAAAAGACTCTTTCAAAAGTAAATCTAATTAATGATAAATCCACACCATACTTATCAATAGACACATATAAACTACCAATATGTTTTGAGATAAATTCATAAATTGTAAGTTTGGTGGTATGAGTTATGTATAGTTTAAACCTAAGTGAACAAAAATACTGAATGCATCATATACTTCTTTTTTACGATTTTGCAAGTTAACCTATATAAGTCACCTACAATTCTTACTTATTAACAAGTGATAAAATATTAAATATTGATTATAATATAAATATCATTATATCATTTTAACCCATAATTATACCACAATTAATGTAATATAATACTATTATTTCTTATTTTTACATTGATATAAAAATTAGGTGAGCAGATAGAAGTTACAAAAATGGTAATATTAGGTATTTTAGTAAACATATCGAAGTTAATCTAAATAAATATTTAAATCAAGAATAGGAAAAATTTGTGACTTTTCTCTTATTTCGTATTCACCTTTTCAAAAAGAACATTTTAAAAAACTACTTAAATTTAATATTCTAATTCAAAGATAATATACTTAATTACTATAATTGGATCCTAAGTTAGCTTTGTTTTAGTTTTAAGTTACAAAAACTAACCTTGGTAACACATTCTTGTACTTGAGTTAACAATTTAATATTTTTAACTTGAATAATAATTTATTAGATAATCAAATATAACTACATTAAATACTTAAACCTCTTATTCCTATTATTATTATTACTATTAATTATCGAATCAATACAAATAAAATTTAAAAATAGTATTAATTATTCAAGCTTTTACAACGTTTCCATTTTCAGTAAAGAACATATATAGTTGGTTTAACTGAATGACTAAGTCGGTTACAATTAGTCGGTTACCATTAGTTGAGCGAACTACTTAATATTTTATTTAAATTATATATCTTATAATAAAATATAATTACAAATAACAATATACATAATTTAAATATTTAGTTTAGACCATATAAAGAAAATTAGACCAATAGTTCAACAATAACAAGATAAAAAAAATCCATTAAAAACGTATAATATGTGTAGCAATAATATTTTCATTATTTATTATATTTTATTTTTTTAACTGTATCCACAAATAACGACTTTTTCCTATCGTTCATTTTACCTTTTTATTTGTAACTAATTTTTCAATTTTCTAAATACTAACCAATTTACTTTTCCTACCATTCCAAAAACTATATGTATATAAATACATGGCCAATTTTTCTTTTATTTTCTTTATACCCAACAATTATTTCAAGAAAAAAAAAACATAAAATGCCTCTTTAAAAAATATTCTCTCATATTTTTTCTCATTTTTTATTTCTATTTCAACTAATTACAGAAAATAAAAAGCTAAAAAAACACACTAATAATAAGAGAAACAAAACTAGAAAAAGCAAAAAAACAACACAAACCAAACAAGAGGCTCACACAGACACATGGTGGTGCATGTAATTAATATTATAATTCTAATTACAAAATATATTTTCTCATAATATAAAATAAAAATTAGGCAAAATTGATGAATTAAGTGAAGATGTTTGAAACTAAGTGACTTAGTTAGCATAATAACCTTATTAGCAAATGTGTTTAGGTTAGTTAAAGCTTCCTTTGGTTTGATAGTTTCCTTCTCTTCTCACTTTCCTATTTTCCATTCTTCCTTTTCTTTTCCTCTCTCTTCGTTATTCTTCCCCTCTTTTTGGGTCCTAATAATTAATTTCCCTTCTATATCTCTCCTTCTTCCTAATTTCTATTCTCTCACTATTTATAACCATATTTTTTTACATTCTCCTTTTCTTCCTTTCGCTTCCCCCAAAAAACCAGACAAATATCGAAGCAAGGGGAACAAAAGCATTCTTCTCTTTCCTTCTTCCACTTTCCAATTCTCTTGCCCTAGATTTTTCCCCTTTTCTTTGCACACCGATTATTGCCTCCTTCATTCGTCTTTCCCTTAGGTTTCCTCGATGGAGTCGGAGGATGACATGCACGACGCCAACGACATCGATTCCCTCGACGACGATTTCTACAGCGGCGAAACCGAGGATGCGCCCTTGGACTACTACAGCGATTACGACGATGAGGCCGATGATTACTTCGAAGAAGCTGACAGGATTGAGTCTCGTCGCCCTGAGGTCCATCCCCCCCCCCCCCCCCCCTCTCTCTCTTCTGTTTTCTTTCAATGCGAGAATGTTGTCTATCTGGATCACTTTGATTTTTTTCGTTTTTTATATGGTTAACGGACGTAGATAAATTACTAGCCAATCAATATTGTTTTGGATACTGTAAAATGTCGAGTTTCTGAAATTGTGATTTTGGAAATTGAAATGTCGATTTTCACGGCTGTGATGTGAGCTGATGTAGTATTTTTGTGATTCTGGAGAATAAATTGATCGATGTTCTTCCCACTTTCATGACTAATTAGGGAAATTGGGAGTGCAATTTGTAGTTTTTGGACTAGGTCAGTGTATTACCTGTTCAGTAATAGCGTGACAGAAATGTATGCCCAACTCTGCTTCACTGATGATTTTCTACTTGTATATTGAGAGAAGAGGAGGTTGGTTTCAATTGGAAGATGATTTTCTTATTTCTAAGGTTCTTTTCCGTCATATTCATGAAAAAAATGCATTTTTTTCGATTGTCCTTTCTTGGTTTGGCATGGATCGAGGCTGAATTCTAGAATCTCCAGTTCAAAAAGCTGTGTTATTACTGGAGGCTCCTCTCTCTCTCTCTCTCTCTCTCTCTCTCTCTCTCTCTTTTCCGCAATGATATGTCAGTTTCCCACTAATTTATAGATTTCCGTTTTCATTTCAGCAAAATTTTACCATTTTGAAGGAATCCGACATCAAACAAAGACAGGAAGAAGACGTCACTAGAGTAGCAACTGTTCTTTCCATATCAAGAATTTTTGCAAGCATACTACTTCGTTACTACAATTGGTAATTCAGTTTGTGTTAGTCCTCATTGGGGTAACTTTTTTTGTCGCTGTATTAACTGATCATACCTTCTTCGATTGTTCCAAACGTTCATTTCTGCACTGTGTTTGTATATGTTAGATTTTCACTGCATTGTATTTTAATATACTTAAGAAAGGAGTTGGTGTTGCAGGAGTGTCAGTAGAGTGCATGATGCATGGTTTGCTGATGAAGAACGAGTCAGAAAAGCAGTTGGTTTGTTGGAGAAGCCAATTGTCCAGCATGATAATAATACTAGAGAGGTGAGATATGGATGCATGAGTTTTAAACGATGAAGCACAATAGGTCCTTTTTGAAGTCTCAGTGTTAGACATGTTTGTAACAAATACTGCCCACATGTTTAAGACACTTTTCATTAGGTGGCCGGTTAGCTTTTGTTTTGGTGATTCAGGCACCCTAGCCAACACCTGTGTCACTAATTTCCCTAATAAATTGTTACATCTTTTTAACTTTTAGAAAAGTCAGCTTGAGATACATCAGAAAATATTAAAAAATAATGGCTCTCAGTTTTTATTTTTGGTTAAGCTCATTATATAAAAAAAGTATAAAACTTAGTAAGTTGATGTTTGAGAAAGTAAGTTTACCTCTTTTATAAGAGATTTCATATTGTTTAAGGATTTTTATAAAGAGACCAAGTGCTTACATTGTAAAATGATGTCTCTTGATATTTTATTTGATGCTAGTTGTTATAGGAAAATGGTAATTATACAAGAATTGCAAATATTATTTATCAATTTAGATCTTTTTTTGTTCATCTTGGTTATATTTCATTTCACTTGAGTATTTTTCTGTCTTCTCATGATGTGTGTATGATGCCTTAGTCCTATATTTTGGGAATTTGTTGAGTTGGGTTGGGACGTCTGTGTTGAGTCTAGTGGCCATGGCAGAGTCTGAGGCTATGAGCCTTATAGGTTTTAGAATTGGTCAATTAGTTGTTGGATTTGATTTCATTTTCTCTTTTTTCTTCGGCTCTGTTTGTATTTAACTTTTTTTTTTCATTTTTTTTTCTGTGGCCAGCTTACATGCGGTATCTGTTTTGAAAATTATCCTCGGGCTAGAATTGAAATGGCTTCCTGTGGTCATCCCTACTGTATCTCATGCTGGGAAGGTGCTTCTTACTCTGACCCTTTTCTGATCTCAGATATAATGTATCATCTAGTGATAAAACGCATTTTGGCTTTGGTTGCAATTTTTCTTCTTTTTTTTTAATTGTGTGGATGGGTGGGGGTAGTGGCAGGCATCATAGAAGATTTTCTGTATATATTGTTTAATGTCCTTCTGTTACCTTTTTTCTTTTTCTATCATATCACGATCTTCTGTGCTTTTTGACATGCTAGGCTATATCAGCACATCCATTAATGATGGTCCTGGATGTTTGATGCTGAGATGTCCGGATCCCACTTGTGGTGCTGCTGTTGGTCAAGATATGATTAGTCTTCTAAAATCTGATGAAGATAAGAAGAAATATGCACGTTATCTTCTTAGGTCATACATTGAAGACAATAAGAAGGTGTGTCCTAGATATGGAATTATGAAGTTGATAGTGATAGTAAGGGGATATTCACTTTTTCTTTTGTACCGCAGATCCATTCGACTATGTTTTCCTTGTTTCATTTTCATAACTTGTTCACAATTGTGTCCATGTTGAATAAAGTCTTTGGTGTATTTATGTTATTCTAGCTAAACATAAGAGCCTGATTATCTCAGCATTTTTTTTTTGTGAAAAATCAGTTCAGAAACTTTGGGTTGTTTGTTTAAATCTTTTTAGAAAAAAAAAAATAAAACAGAATTTGAAAAGAAAACTTATATTTCTGATTATTTTGAGAAGCTGTTTCGAGTTGTAGTTACAAGTTTATAACTGCTTTTAACAGTATGCTTTCTAGTTGTAACGGAATGGAGGAAAACTTCTGTTTTTGTAAAATCTCTTTTTTATATATTCCTGAAAGCACTTCCCAAAGGTTTAACAAGCAGACCCTAAATTTATAAATTATGTAATTAATGGTTCACTATTTATCTACTGTGATAGTATTCAACTCTACTTTTCTTAATCGCTATTAATATATATCTTCCAATGTATGATTGTCGTAATAATTTTATCGGTTTTCTTTGTTCTCTCCAGTCCAAGTGGTGTCCTGCTCCAGGTTGTGAATGTGCTGTCACTTTTGATGCTAGTAGTGGTAGGAATTACGATGTCTCTTGCCTCTGTTCATATAGTTTTTGTTGGAATGTAAGTTGTGTATAGATTTTTCAGATTTTCATAGTTTTGAGTTTTAGATTTTTATTTATTTAGCCAACTGATGTGTAATTGGATCTACAGTGCACTGAGGAGGCTCATCGTCCAGTAGACTGTGGGACTGTGGCAAAGTGGATTTTGAAGAACAGTGCAGAATCTGAAAACATGAATTGGTAAAGATTTCTGAGAGTTTTGCTAACAATTTTTTTAGTAGTTTAAATAATGTGATGCTCTCTAGAACTATAGATATCTAATTTCAAAAAAATGGACACTTTTAATGTAGAGTATTTTGAGGGGTGAAAATTGTCACAAATTTTAGGCTTCAATCAAGTTATATGATGGCTAAGGGGTGTGATTCCTTCAATTGAAGGAGAGAAAGAAATAAAATGAACAATAGTGTTTTAATTAATATATGGGTTTTCCTTGCAAATTCTCCAGAACAATTCATGTGTGGACTATTAGGAATTGGGATCGTATATGGGTAATGTTTAACGAACCACAGAGACTCTCCTAATATCCACCTGTCACATGAGGTTAATGGTTAACTATGCGTGTAACTGTGAATATGGTTAGCTCGGGCTCACAAGAGTTGATGATACGATTATGTTCAATTATCAATTTGTGCTTGTGACAATAAATGGTTAAATATGTTTCTCAAGTGGTTAGTAGTTTTATGAAGTTAGAAATGTCTAATGGTTGTTGACTTTGCCTCACAAGTGGTAAAGAATATGATTGTATACAGCTGTCAATTTGTGTTTAAGTTATTGAAATGCTTAACTTTACCTCACAAGTGCTTGGAAGTAAATGAGTTTGTATGTGATTATCAACATGTACTTGTGATACTAATGGTTAAATAATCTTCTTCACAAGTGGTTAGTTGTGTAATGGTTAAAGTGGTTAACTGTCTGGGTGGACAATTTCCAACGGGATGAGTATATTTTTTCATCTCCTTCATGATCCTCGAATTTCCTCTATGTGCTACGTTTATGTAACTAGTTAAGAATGGTGGTTTTTTGGGTATTCGAGATATCATAGATTAAGCTTTCTGTTGATGTTATGAACTTCAGGATACTTGCTAATTCAAAGCCATGTCCCAAGTGCAAGCGACCAATTGAAAAAAATCAAGGGTGCATGCACATGACTTGCACACCGCCCTGTAAATATGAGTTTTGCTGGTATGCATTCTCTTCCCTTTTCCCCCTTTACAATTAACAAATTACATGCTTCATTCGTTTTCCCCTTCTAAGCATTTGACAAAAAAGGAGGGTATTTTGGATAGTTGAGACTTGAGAGAGCCCATGCTTTCTGTTGTTAGAATAAATTTTAGGACACTTGACAATTTAAAGCATCTTTTTTACTATCATTTTTGTTGAAGGTTGGATCATGAAAGCAGTGGTGGTTTTTATTTTCTTACCGGGAAGAGATATAAATTTAAATAGTGAGGGGGGCCTTGTTTTCAAATGGTTTGAGCATATATGAATTTAAAATATTTTATCTACACAGGCTATGCCTCGGTGTATGGTCAGACCACGGTGAAAGAACTGGGGGTTTTTATGCTTGCAATCGCTATGAAACAGCTAAACAAGAAGGAGTGGTAAGGGACATAATAGTACACTACTCCCAATTCAGTTTTCTGGTTATAATTAGATCACTGTTCCCTCCACATCTATTGGGATGATGGTATTTGCTTATGAGTTAAATTTTGTTGTGTGTAGTATGATGATACTGAAAGAAGAAGGGAAATGGCAAAGAATTCACTGGAGAGATACACACATTATTATGAGCGGTGGGCCAGCAATCAATCTGTATGCACCACTTATTGTTCAGTAGTTGCGTTCTAGGGATTTGACTTCAGCAATTTCCGAATTTATTCTTCCATAATGTATATTTTGCTTGTATTTCTGCAATCTTGGGAGCTAAATTATTAGTCCAATGTTATTTCAGTATGTTATGCTTTCTTTGTCATAATCTTCATAGTATGTCAATGTTGGATTGTTGGATATTTAGATTAAAAAAGAAACCTATCAATTTTACCTACCTAACTACTTAAGCTTTTTGGAGTATCAGTTTATTAGTGTCTGTGGCCAAATCATCAGTGTTCTCTTTCAACTAAAAAAAAGTTTAATTTCAGCATTAGATAGGCGGGTTTATGCATTTTCTATGCTTCAAATCTGACTGAAGTTGTCTTGGGTGATTGGTTATGTTAGAGATGTAATACCAAAAAAACACCTGTCCTTGACAGTGTCGTGCCTCTGACTTAACGAGGAGTGTTTTAAGAGGCTTTTAGTTTGTATGAAGAAGACTACTAGCTGAATAATTTTAAGTGGTTTATACTTTATATGCTACGGACATTGACTTGTTCTCCATTCTCTACTTTAAGCTGTATTCTGTAGTATTGTTACTTTATCTAGGTATATGCATCTAAACCCCAGAATATTTCTTACGTGATTATAATTATTAATATAACAGTGCAATATGCTTTTTCTTGAATACAGTCAAGGCAAAAAGCTCTTGCAGATCTGCAGCAGATGCAAACTGTTCATGTAAGTTATATATATATATATATATTGTTTGTAAAAAAAATTCTTAGCTTGCATGTAATTTTTGGCACTTCACGTAGCATGGAGCCTTCACATTAGGTGCGTTAGAATGTAACTTTTTGCAACTGAAAAAACATTGTTTGCACTTTTAATATATATGTTTACATGAATATGCACTTTCTAACACAGTACTGTAGTAGCTCACTTTTCCATGTCATAAGCCTAAATCTATCTAATATTTTTCTGTTATTGCAAAATCTTTTGTTCATACTCATAAAGAGTATATATTTGCTCACTAGTCCTCTCTCTATTTTTGGCTTGCAGATTGAGAAGCTTAGTGACATACAGTGTCAGCCTGAGTCACAGCTTAAGTTTATTACGGAGGCCTGGCTACAAGTAATTTATTGTTTTTTTAATGTTTTGTTCAGTTTGATTTGTAGTATTATTTAAAGCTTTAACAGGGTTTTGATTGTAAAATTAGACCAGTTCATCTGCCCGTGGCAGATAGTTTCAAATGCTTTAGCTAGTCATTGAACATTTTAACAATTTTCTGAAACTGGTGATTTTGTGAGAACTTTTAGTGCTAGTAATCTTTTTACATTTTTCTTTGCTATTATTAGAACTATAGGGAAATTCAATGTCAGCAGCCCCATTATTTCATAAAATTCATTTTGGGGGTGAAATAGATGGCTTCCTTCCTAGTAAGTGTTTCAATGTTTTCAGATAATTGAGTGTAGAAGAGTACTGAAATGGACATACGCATATGGGTTCTACTTACCCGAGCATGAGCTTGCGAAAAAACAGTTCTTTGAGTACTTACAAGGTTCTATTTTTCAACTTGAATTTAGTTATAAATGTTTGTTCGGATTCCTCTGTAAAACATACTCAACTATAATTTGTTTTCAGGTGAAGCAGAATCTGGCCTGGAGAGACTTCATCAATGTGCAGAAAAGGAACTTCAGCCATTCCTATGTGCTGATGAGTCATCTAGAGAGTTCAATGACTTTCGTACTAAACTAGCTGGATTGACTAGGTATATATTAAATATGTTTTGTTAAGCATTTGCCTTGAATTCGGGTTTTTATTTATTCATGATGTGTTTGGCTAAAGATTCATTTTCTGGTACATATGTTTTGACAGTGTGACTAGAAACTACTTTGAGAATTTAGTAAGGGCGTTAGAGAATGGTTTATCTGATGTGGATAGTAATGGAGCTTCCTTCAGCAGAGCAACGAGCTCAAAAAATGCTGCTGGTAGCAGTAAAGGGAGATCCGGAAGAGTAAAGGGAACTTTTCGAACCAGCATGTCAAGCAGAATGAATGATGATAGTCATTGGTGTTGCGAGCATTGTACCTATGCAAATGTCAAATCTGCCACCACATGCCAGATGTGCTATCAACAGCGTAGATGAAAAATCCGTTCAACATTTCAAACATGTGTCCTGCCCAATACCTTTTCACCAGAAGCTTTGATGGAGTTATTCCTCAATTTGTCTTAACATATGCGGTCTCTCCGTTTAATGAGGCTCTTTAACTATGTGAACAGGATGAAATGAGTTAGGCAGAAGAAAAATTACCCTCCTATTCAATACAGCCCCAATTTGATGTATATAATGTTCTATCTTATTTACTTAACGAGGTTTTCTACTACAGTCATTTGTAACTGAACATCATAACACATGCTGGAGATGAACAAAAATATGTTTGTTTGTGCCCACCCTTTCAGGTGGTCTCTTGGCAGCTTCCAAGATACCTAGGGTTAGTCATGTGTAATAAGCTGAGTTTGATAACATTCTAAGAAATGGTCAGGGACTACAATAAATGTTATACAGTATCACTTTAAATTTATGGCACCTTTGAAATGATCAGGTGGCTGTCATGTTTGATGTATGATGTATATCCAAATTAAGTCTGACCCAAAGTCGATGTGGTGCTACTGCTGCTTGTATTCCCTTTTATGTAGGACACGTATAAAATGGTTAATAAAAAGGAATCGATTCGTTACTTCGAAGTTTAATGGTTAAATGTGTGGTGATTCTCTAATGTACTTTCAATTAAAAATTGGGTTAAACAACATAGTAGAGAACTAATAGGTGTTAAAAACATCAAATCAACCATCTTGAAAACGGGACTAAACATCATTGAGAAAGATGCTTATCAACCACCCTGTACATAATTACACTGATAAACCCTACATATAGAATTGCAATTATTTGCATCCTGGTCCAACCGATGGTCACCTTGGACCGTGGTCCCTGTTTGTTGGGGGAATGGGGCCACTGTGAACAGAAACACTAACAAAAAAAACAGGGCCAAATGCTAACGTGAAGCATACTAATTTGATGTGGACTCCCTAACGTGCATTTTTATGACTAATATTCCATCTGTCTAGCAGCAGATTCTTTGTTTTAATTCTGTGAAATCACCTCCTTACAGAGCACCTGGGAAGAACCCTTCTGTATCAGAAATTAATATGGATACCACTGATAGCTTAACCAAACATCTGCTATAGATATCCAATGCAACTACCTTCTTTTCACTCCTGTACTTAAAATTATGAAAAAACATTTTTACAATGTGTATATAATAATAACTTGTGATTAATATATTTCAAATATACAAACCAATAAAATAATGATACATAATCTATTATTAAAAAGTTATTAAAAAAAATTGTTAAATGATCCTAAAATTATATATCAATCATTTTATTATTATTATTGTTCACCTTTCTACCATTGTCCTTTAAATAGCAATTCGAGACCCCTAAAGCTAGCTTCACACAGTGGAACCAACAACATTCCCTACTTACCTAAACTAATGTAATTATTTTCATATATGTTCTCTCCAAGAATAACATGATATTTTAAGAAGACTGTCGAATCGAAACCTTTTTAGATCACTAGACCACCAGACCAGCCAACATAACACAACGTTTCAATGATAGTAACCATCTCCAACAGGCTAGTTCATTATTAAAAAATTAAGAATTTTAAAATTGATTTTGATGAAAACTTTAAAGTGGCAACCTATTTGTGAAAGGTACAAAATTTAAGGTTAGTTATTGTAGACTCTTCTTTGCTATTATTGAAATACGAAAGTTGAAAACAGAAAAAATAAACGTTTATTTAGGAAACACTTCAGTTGAATCTAATCCACATTTTTTCAGTCCAATGTTCTTCGTTTGGTGTATTGGAATGTTTAAAAATACATTTTTTGATTCCGAATGCAGTTGTTTACGCCACTAAAATGTGTTTGGATTCCCTGCTATATTAGTATAGTAAAATAATCTATTAACTACACTGTGTTAGATAACATGCAGCTCACCACACTTAACTGGGCTTCTCTATACAAAGCATTACAAACATCAATTCATAACAAGCAAGCCGAATTCGATGTGGTGAAATAAATCTCATATAATTGGTGTGGTCAAATAAACCATTTTTGCTGCACAAATATTTACTGTACATCTAATATCATATCTAAAACTTTCTTTGTTTTTACGCGTAATTGGAAAGTCTTCATGTATAATGGAGAAAAAAACTCGACACCACCTCTAACCAAAATGTCACTATTTCTGCATTTCATTTCTTATAATGTCCATTTCCAAGACAAATTCCAATATCAGTCGATGATTATCTGATTTCCACAACAATTAACCAATGAAAAAAAATGAAGTTAACAGAGATTACAACATGACAAGAGCTCATTTCTCTTTCCATGCCGGCTTCCATTGAGCAACCAAACTGTACACAGCTCAAAATATCACAGTAGGTCGCTTAATATATGACGTGACGTGACGTGAGTTTAGACCTGTTTCAGGAGGCATTAACTGAGAACATTGGCCTACCCCTCATGAAATATAGTTGGTTTTTACACTTTGGTAGAAGTGTCTTTAAACATCTTGAAGCTTAATGCATTCAGCAATGCTCTTGAATACTGACGAGAGGCCATTTTCCAATCTCCTCCTGTCTTCATCATTGCCTTAAACTCCGCAAAACTGATTCGACCATCCTTTTCACCAAACAAAGCAAACAGTTAGATGCATAACCAATGTTTAAGAAAGGTATATATATTATAACTAGGACAAGTTTTACTTCATAGCAGTTCTTACCTTATCCAAGTCAACATCATTTATAATGTCTTTGATCACTTGGTCGTTCATCACTTCCGACTCATCATCTGATAAGGCATCCTTCAACTCCTCGAACTCAACATATCCGGTCTGATTCTTGTCAAAGTAACGGAATGCTTGAGTGAGATGCTCATCACCTTCGATCTTTTTGAGGTGAACACTCATTGTGATGAACTCATCATAGCTAAGGGTGCCGTTTCCATCAGCATCCGCCTGTTGTCATCATGAGCAATATAGAAAAAGTTTTAAGAAAATTTTTTGCTAAGGTTATTATGAACTTTGAAAGAGTTCTTGTGTTTTCTTATCTATGTATACGATCAGAGTTCTTCTCCCACACATTTCCATGCATGCATGCATGTCTTTTGATTTTTAGATATTGCAAATAACATGATGTGATAAGAAAAGGTATGATAGAAGAGAAAATAGAAGTATCAAATAAGTATTTATGCTGTTCTGATATGTTAAACACTTACAGCTTCCAGTAACATTTGGACATCAGGATCAGGAATGGCGTGTCCAATCATTGAAAGACCATCTTTGAGCTCTTCAAAAGACAAGTTTCCATTTTTGTCCTTATCCATCATATCAAACATTTTCTTAAACGCTTCAATTTGTTCATCTGACAGGTTATCCGCTACCACCTGAGGAGAACACCCATTTACGTATGCAATGCTTCTCTAAATTTAAGGTAGCAAATATTACTGACCTATAGTTAAAGAGGCAGACTCTAAAACTTACTCTAAGAACCTTTCTTTTGAATCTGTTCATCAAGGAGAATTGCTTGATCCTCATTTTCACTTGGTCTCCAAGAGAAATAGTTCGACCATGCTCCCTATTTTGTATCCAGGGATGATCTTTTCAAGGAAGAACATAACTATCAGCACAGTTTTTCCATGTGATCAAATAAAAAACAGTGCATTGCTTTAAAAAATATAAAGAAAACAGAATTATTTTTTGCCTGAAATCTGTAGCACATACCAAGAACTTCTTGAACTGTTATCCGTGTGAATGGACTTGGATCAAGCATGCGCTTAACTAGATGTTTTGCTTCATCAGAAACTTTAGGCCAAGGATCTCTTGTGAAATCTACTTTACCCTTAATGATCGCCTGTGCAATCCCTTCCTCGCTTTCTGTTGTAATAATCCCATCATCAGAAGGAACTCCATGAAACAATTAAACTTTCTGAAAGGGGACTTTGACTTTATTTTCTTGCTTAGTTCACATGAATGAATCAAAACGGGACCTACCTGCCCAAAAGGGTGGAACTCCACAAAGTAAAATATAAAGAATTACACCTGTGCTCCAGACATCAATTTCTTGTCCATAGTTTCGTCTTAAAACCTCTGGAGCCATGTAATAAGGGCTTCCAACAATTTCACTGAATCGTTCACCTGTCACCAAATGGTAAAGTTTGGTTATTTATTTTGTTTCATAAACAGTGAAAAGGACCATGCAATAATGATAGTAGTAGCAGTAGTACTCCCGTAAAATCATAAAGTAAACTATACCAGGAACATAGAAGGTAGAAAGGCCAAAATCAATCGATTTCAGTGCAGCATTCTCGCTTGCATCTGCAAATAAGAAATTTTCAGGTTTCAAGTCCCTGTGTATTACTCCGTGCTCATGACACACCTGCAAAACGTACCCAAAAAATGTTTATACTAATGGGAGATAAACAGAAAAAAAGAAATAAGATCACAAGTTCTAGTTTTAGCTTCCAAGAAAGAAAGAAAAAAACAGGACAAAATAGTATGACACTTTCAGAAATCATGCTCTTCATGAAATACTCACATTCAAGTTCAACTATTCCCCACCATGCGAAAGTGCATGCATGCACAAAAACTGAAGTGTTTCTTTCTTTAACTTCGTTATTTCTGCAAGAATATTTGAACTTTGCACCAATCCCTTTAACCCTTTTTGATTGAAACAATTTAAACAATCTTTTTATCGCTTTTCCCTCTCTAGGCTTCCAAAGATAATTTCCTGCTTCTAATTGTATTTTATCTTATTCAGTTATATTTCTAAAGCAAACAAAAAACCCATATGTTGCACTTTGTCTCAACACACCCAAGAAAACACAGCCTATCTCACAAAGTACATGCAAGAAACTATTACACGGTGCATATGATATGACAATTAAACCAAGTTCTTCAATTTAAACGAATATAATAAAACTGCAACATGTGTGACCTGAAATCATGCACGGTGATCCTCATAATGCATATACGTAATTAGTTTTCATTTCCATTCCCATGCAAAAAACCAAGATTCAGAAAAAAGACAACATAGAAAAGAACGAAAGGGGAGGTAGGTACCTTGCAAACTTCAAGTATGGTTTTGGCAACATTAGCAGCAGCACGCTCTGTGTAATGGCCCTTAGCAACAATCCTATCAAAAAGTTCGCCACCTTCGCAGAGTTCCATGACGAGGTAAACGGCATCTCTGTCCTCATAAGCCTCCTTGAAGGCCACAATGTTGGGGTGTCGAGGCAAGTGCCTCATGATCTGTACCTCTCTTTTCACATCTTCCACGTCAATCTCCGTTCTCAGCTTCGTCTTCGCTATCTTCTTGCACGCAAACGCTTCGCCACTCACCAAATCCACCACACGATGAGTCACACCGAACTCACCACGACCCAGCTCCTTCCCGAACTGGTACTTATCGAATATGTTCCCTGGACTCGGGTTTGCAACCACATTCAGCGGACGCGCCGTCACGCTCGACCTAGGCGCCACCACGCTCGACCTCCGCGTCGTCTGTTCTGGCACGTGCCCGTGCCCGTGGGCTCGTGGCGACGAGGGCTTGCTCGTGTGCTTGACCCTCTTGCGTGTCCTCACGCCTTGCGTTGAAATGCAGCTTCCCATGGATGATAGGTTTCAATAACTCGAACAACGTTGCTTTGAAACAAACGAGAAGAAGAAAACAAACGTTGTTGCGGAAAATGTTCGGTTTTGGATTATACAATAGGAATGATAAGAAAAAGAATAGCAATATGGCATGCGTTTGTAGTAATGTATGATAATCCAAAGGGGTTGTGATGATTTTGAGTTACGTTGTGTTACCCAATCTCCATGGGAAGACAAGAGAAACGTAGGAGATTGGGAATTCTAAATTGCAAATGGTGAGAAATGGAGAATAGGAATGAGAAGGGATGCTATATTTGGATTTCAGGCATTGATTTATGAGTTGGAAAATTGAGAACCGCCATTTTCTTAGGGCTGTTATTTCTTATTCACGTTTTCGGTCAAGAAAAGGAAATGCATGCAAAACAACTACGTACAACCGAATATTCTCTTTCAGCTTCTTCTGTGCACATCATTTTCATCATTACTTGTCCTTCTTATTTTAACTTAGGGTTTATTTGGATGTTCGTTTACCAAAAATAAATAAGATAATAAAACGATGGTGGGTAAGCTAATGAATTATTACTTTATATAAATGAAATGGAAAATCGATTCAATAATTACATTCTTAGAGAATTACTTTATTGCCAACTCTTCTGCTCCACACATAATAAGTTCAATTTATTTATTTTTACATAATGTGAACTTTTTAATCCACTTTAAATTCTTAACAATCTTCTTCTCAAGTTTGAATCTTTCTAAGTATATATTAAGGGTAACCAGTCTTTAAACTTTAACAATTATTCATCTACTTTATACTATACTCATAAAAGTTGTTACCAAGATTACTTAACAACCCTGTTCTGAGAGTATTTAGGACAGATATTAGGAGATTCGTTATCAATATATAAGTTGTGAACAAGTCTATATAAAAGACTAGAATACCCTCTGAAATATAAAATCTTAAAGTGATAAGTTTATGAATTATTATACTTATATATACTATTTTTTGTTATTTTACTATTATATATAATACTCATTTTTAATCTAAGACATTCTAACTAACTCACCTTACCATTCTTAATAATCTTTTTCTCAAGTATCTTAGTGGTAACCAACCCTTAGGGTGTGTTTGATGGAATGATAATATTATCTCAACGAATTGATATAGATCCTTAAATTCTCTAAGGAAACTTAATAATTTTTATTTTATTAGACCTTAGCATGTGAAGCTTGAAACTCATTTATTTGGCCAATACTTTGGTTGATGTTTAACTTCTAACATCACACTACAAGTAGAAGACAATGGTATTGACTAAGGGTTTATTGTATAGTACACATAATAATCTTTATCTTTTAGAAGTTGAGGCTAATGACACAATATAAAATACACATACCTCCTTTAAACCTCTAAGACATCTTTTGAGGAAAAAGTTATAAAAGAGTTTATCTTTTAAAAAAATAATATTTCGAATACAATAATCAATACTAACAATGTTATCTCAACATACTTAATGTCCACGTTGAATTCTTCAAAAGAAAGTAATTTGTGATTCTTTTATCTCTTTCTTCAATCATATCAAGAAACTTTGTTATTTATTGTTTGAGCAACAAATGTTTTTTTTTTCACTACAATTTCTTTTTCTTATTTTGTGGACATTTGTGGTTAAAATTATGTAAAAACCTTTTTTTTTTTAAAAAAAAAGGCTTTTGGACAAAAACATGTAAATCAATTAGAAAAAAAAATATTCTGTCCATGTTGTTTGGTTCTAAGCACCTGATTCGGCAGTGCCTCTGTTATCACAGTGCGGTGTCTTTTGGTCGTTATTGGATGCCAAAATTTGTTTTATTTTGGATTTTGATTAACAATAAATAAATAAACAAAATAAAACACTAAAAAAAAGAGAAAAATTAATATCACAAGTTTTTTATTTGATTTAATTACAGAAAAAAAATAGAAAGTAAAAATTAGAGAAAAAAAAAGTTAAAAAGAAGAAAAAAGCAGAGGATAACAATACAAAATTTTGATGAAGAAGAAAATAAATGTTTTGTAGAAAAAAGGTGTGAGAAGAAATCCCTGCCCTTTCTGGACTTGAAGTGAAGAATTAAAATAAAATTAATGAAATGGAAAATGGTCTGATCATAATCTTCAAGAATTAACTAATGGCCAACAATGAGTGGACCATTAAATTCACCAATGGAGTTTAACTGTGAGACATCAACATAGCTAGTGAGAGCACAAAACTCCAAAATTTTCTCTGTTTTGTTTTTGGCTGAATTTCTAACACTACAATGCAAGCAAAAGACAGTGTTCTACCTTTTCATCTTTGCCATTTAAGTACTGTGCTCTATTCTCTCTGGGAATTTTCTTTCACCCAAAATTTTCTTTTTTTTTTTCATTTCTCTTTCTTTGATCAAACTCATAACATGTGGTGTGGTTTCCAGAGTACAAGCAAGGTACTGGGTTTTATAAAAGCAGTTTTTTTTTTCTTCCATATGATGTTTTTTTCAGTATGCCTGAATCTGTCAGGGATTATAGTTTTCTGTCATCAAATTAAAATCCAAAGGCTAAAATCATTGCCTCACTAAAAAGTTGCTGCTGAGTGGCTTATGATTTTCTTTCTATCTGATAATGTCTTTTGGTAGCTTTGATCCTTCTTTGTGTGTTCATTTATTTTACATGAATGCGTTTATCAGCCAAAATGTTTAGTTCCAACGCAGCCATATAAGCTTAGATCTTAGTTTACACAGCAGATCAGGCACAATTAGTTTATGAATTATTTTCCAAATATCACACTCTTCAATTCATTGTAATTACACTATTGGGAAGTTTCTCTTCCTTTAACTTCGTGAGTTTGTTTAACTATTAGATTTAGTTACTTATTTGATCTTTTATAAAATCTTTATATTTCAGTCTCTACCTATGTTGAATAATGTTAGTTTTGAAAGACAATTAAAGATAAAAAATTATTAAAAATATTTGAGAACTGAGACAAGCTCAAAAGTGTATGTTAAAATCTCTAGTTTCTAAATTCAGAGATTAAAATATAATAATTGCGTGGGAATACATGAAAAATTAAACCTAATTATTATTGTTATGATGTATTCTTATGGTTTATTTGGCAAGTTTTATATGTGTAATTCAATGAACTTAACACTGTCATAATTAGCTCCTTACACTGAATCTAATTTAAGGTACTCAAGGAAAAAAACTTTTCATCTCAGTTCATAATGTTTGTAATGAGTGTTATCTTTTAACCTTGAACGTTTTCTTGACTTTTCTCTTTCTTTGTGATTTTAAAACAAAAATGTATCCTCAAAGGGCAATCTCTGATTAGTCCAATTTAGCAGTGAGTAGCTGTTGTTAACAAGAAGAGAGCTACTACAATGAGTTTGACTGGAACTGTGAATGATGCAACTGCTACAGATTCTCCTTGTGGCTTCCATGAGACTTATTGTGGAACGTCATATAACAACAGCTCCACTCATATTTGCATCAACTGTGACTTCAGCTATGATGATTCTTTACTCTCTCTTGAAAGTGAAGACTCCGAGTGGATCTCAGATTCAAAGTCTAATCATGGATTCTCATCTGAGAACCCTTCAACTCCACTAAGCACCAATGGAATACAGTGTGTCAGATTAAAAGATAACATTTCAGAGGAGCATCTCTTAGAAATTGAAGACATGCAAGAGTTTAGTGCTGATGGACCACTTTTTTGGCCATATGAAGGGAAATTCAGCTGGAGTTTTGAGGAATCTGGGAGCCCGTTTTGTATATCACCAAGGGAAGGGCTTGTGTTTGGTGGTAGATCAATGGCACCAAGGATAAAGGAAAGCAGTAACAAAGTCCATGAAAGTGTATGCAGGGTGACATGTGCACAAAAGATGAATGATGAGAAAGTTGCATTGAAAGGCAGAAAAGATGACAACAAAGTGTTATGTGTTGACAAGAATCTTGTTAATGAGGATCATGAGTCAAATTATGACCTTCTATTGGTTAGAGAAGATTTTTGTTTGGATGAAGAAGAGCCTGAGATTTCAATTGAGACACTGGTGGGGCTGAAGGAGTTTGATGGACGTGAAGGGCTTGTTGATTCAGAGTTTAATTGTGATGTGTTCATGCTGGAGGAATCTCTTAATAACTCCTGCACGGATTGTAATTTCTCCAAACAGGGTCATGAGCAAGCTTGATATTAAATATCAGAATGACAGAGTTACCATGACTTTTTCATAAGCCATACCTACCATTTTGAATGGTGAAGCCTCCTAAGGTATACTTTCTCCAAGTACAATTGAAGAAGCATATACCTTATCCTTTTTTTGTGCAATACACATACCTTAGTGCACTTCATTTAATACAATATTTAAAAATGTATCAGTTCATTTAATACAATATTTAAAACTGATTGCAAAATTATACTTTTTAGCTTAGTTGTTAAACTAATAAATCATTTAAATAAATGAAAATAGGAAAAGTAACAATTATTTGATATTACATACTGTCTTTGCATTCCTAATTGTTAACTTTTTAATAAAAGCATATGATAATTTAATTCATTGGAAGGTGGACGAAGCCTCCAGGCCATATGAATTTCCCAAAATTGCTCTAGCAAATTGTTATTGAACAAAGCCAAAGTCCAGTTTTACAAGTGCTTTTAGAATTGCTTTTATTAGAAGTCCCAACAAGCTAAGAGCTGGTGATGTATAGCTTTTTTTAGGTGCTTCTTAGATGTAACATTTCCAGCTTAAAAATATATTTCTACCTGGCTGTAGCAGATTTGAATTTGAAACACATAACAAACTAGCGGATTCATAAAGTAACTAAGAATGAATTCAACGAGATAACACATACATACACTCAATGTTATATACCCAATTAACATTTGACGAAATGAAATTTCAAAACACTACGTCTAAAATTAATTTATAGAAAGCCTCTCATAATTTCTTTAAAAATTTATTTTTCGACTTATATACGTGTTAATTTTAGTTTATGGAGAAACTAATTTTAACTATTTCTTTAAAAAAAGGGTGATGAAGAAGCTAATTTTAATTTTTCTTTTTATTAGAACTCATGGAGATACTAGTTTGAGTTTTTTCTTTTATTTTTCTCTTTTAAAAGGAACTTACGGAGAAATTATTTCACACATGTTCTTAATCTGGTAGACTTCCATTTTCTAGATACTAAACGACCAATACTTTAACAAACTGGCTTCTGCAACCAAAACTTGAATGAACCTAATTACAATGACAATAAGTAAAACTGCCAAATATGAAAGAAAGGTGACTTTGAGCCCCGCATATTGTAAGATGGGAGCATCAAGTCAAGGAGACACCTTTTGTGCAATATAACTTCTGCTATCTTACGTATTCCAACAGGTATAGTGAGCAATAAGCAAGTATAGGGAGACTTTTTACAAAAATCATCAATTACTATGAGTGACCTGGTCTGATTGGGTTTTCTGTCAATCTTCTCCAAACCATCCTCCCACAATGAACCAAGGTCAAGATAGCAGTGAAATAAAGAAGAGGAATGCCAACAGCGCAACCACCAGGAGCCAAATTCACCAGTGTCTGAATAAGGAAACAGCGAGTCAAAGAAAACAATGTAGTTTAAGCATTAACTGAAGGCAAAAGTCATAAGAAAACAGTTACATTCCAAAATATCATTTCATAAATATAATTTACAGTATATGCAGGAGACCTTTTACTGTTACAGTTCTCATGTTTTCTGAAACTTACTAAAATTCAAGCAGACAGGCACCACAAAGAAAGATGGCTGGTTACTAGTTACAGTTGTAAATTTTAGGGTAAAAGTATAATGCAAAGAGTGAGATTTTACCACCATTCCTGCAACAATGTGAACAATGGGAACAAAATATGTATCCACTTTGTTCCCCTCTGTGTATCCATTAAATGCGATGACCATTGAGAATGTGTGGATTGTGACAAATGCAAGAGCAATAGTTGCTGCAATGTATATAGAAAACGGTGAGCTAATTGGAGAAGTTAAATATTAAAAATATCATATCTCAATTTGGAAGAGAAAAAATATCAGAGCTATTGCTGTTTATATATAAAATCTGAGGCTTAATGGGAGGAAAACGCTACCAAAGATTCTCATGAAGCAACTCTAATCCAAACTCTATATAAACTCATAAATTATATGAATATGCAATAAATCCTTAGATGGCAAAGTTTTCAAAAGTTTGAAGCTGTAAAATCCCACACTATTCATATACATGCATGCAACAACTAGCTGTGGGAAACTCACCATAAAGAAGGAAAAATGGAACTTTTGAACACCTGTCAACAAAATATGTTGCTGGACCAAATGCAGGAGTTAATAGGCTGATGCAGAAGAACACAGCATGGGCAACACCATGGCCCAACCCACCAGCTGTGAAACAAAACCAAAATACATTTTACTAAAAAATCACAGTTTATCATTCATAATCCAGATCATATACCAAAAGGAAAATATTTTTTTTCAATAGCATCTTAACAAGTTATTCATTTTATCAAACAACTAAATTAAATCAACGATCCAGTTAATCAACAAAACAAAGGGATTATCATCAAGGTTAATCCAGCAGCTGACAAAAGCAAATAGTTAATAAACTAATCCAAAGTTGATCAAACAAATGCAATCTTCATAGGCATGAAAGTCCCCATATTCTTACCCAGAGCAATCAGCATCTTATCTGTCAGGAGAAGATGTGGTTTTGATACTCTGTCAGCAAAGGCATCTAACATGTCTTCTAACCTCCTACAAAATATCAACAGGAAAATAAAATAGAATAAATAATCAATAAACAAAAGCCAAACGCAACATTGGTATAGCAGATCAAATAAAACAATTCGTACAAAATGGTCAGATACTCCATCATATTGTCAAATAAGTTCCAAAAGCATCTAATAACAGCAAGGTTAAACTATAAACTCTGCGTTTATATCCAAAACTATTTTCGTTTTTGTCCCTGCAACACAGTTGTTCACAATTTAACTCTTACTGTTTATCTTACAGTTTATCAGTGTTACAATTTTTTCACAAAGGGACCAAAGCAAAAACGGTAGGAACCAAAATATAGAATTCTTAATGCAGGAAGGAACTAAAATAAGGACTAATTTTCTTCATGTACATTCTAAAATGAAAAAAAAAAAACAGTGTCAATTTTTTCATATACGACTAAAATGTAGATTGCTACCATTTACATAAAGGGACTAGAATGAAAAACGGTGTGAGGTGTAGGAACCATATATAACCTAACAACAATATCATAGCATTGGAGAAGAAAACAACAGGAACATAAGCTTACTTGTATATTTTCCAGAAGAACAGCCTCAGAGCTTCTTGAAAAGCAACAGATGAGAATATAAGAATTCCAAAAGGCCACCAAGCGGTTGTATTGAGGGGCAAAAAACCCCTCCATATTCCAGACAGCACAATCAAACTAATAAGCCACAACAGTGTACTGCATTCACAAATTAAATCAACAGAACAAAATTTCATAAGAATAACACATAAATATTTCATTTGAAGCCAATAGAATAATCATGAAACCCTAGCTGGCAACGAAGAGTAACTGATGAAGCAAAGAGTAACATGGCGAGGGTGAATTGCGATATTGCAAGACACAACGTTTATGGTTTGGTGAGATCGAGTCAAAAGAAATGGAGCGTGCGTACCTGGAGAGAACAGTGAGAATGAGGAAGGGCTTTTTGGAAATGACGGAAATGAAGAGGGAGAGAGAGGGCCCTAACGCTACCAGAGCGTAACCGATTCCTGCTGCTACCGTCATCTCTCTCTCTCTCACACACACACACACACACAAAGGAACAGAATCTGAGAAGTCACCAAACACTTCCCAAACTCCTCTGCTCAGCTCCTCCACTCGATGAACACCGAGTCACTCATCTTCTGATCCGAATCGCTATTCGGGTCGGTTACCAAAGCACATTTCACTGTTGGGCCTGACTAAGTATATATCTGGGCTAAATTAAGAACAAAAAGCCCATAATAACATCTACTTCATTTGGAAGCCATAATTGATTGGTAATTAATTATTCACTTGTTTTGTTTTGATTTGGCTTTTGGGATGAGAGAGAAAGAAAGGAAGGAAAAAAAATTGAAAAAATAAGTTATTTAATTTAAGGATGTGGAAAGTTTAGAGTGGATGTGATGAAGGAGACTGCAAAAATGAAATTGTATTATATTTTAAATTATTAATTTGTCCTTGGTTTCATTTTATATAAAATAAATTTGAATAATGGATAGTTTTGAAATGATTTATTTAATTGTTTTTTTTTTGTGTGTGTGTATATATATATATATATATATATATATATATGTTGAATATTGTGAAAATTATGAATGAGATTAATCTCTTTTATGTTGAATATACAGATAAGGTTCTTGGTTTATAATGGAAAAAATATGGGTTAAGCCTAAAATATAAATAAGAAAGAGTGATTAACTAACCATAACCAAAAATAAAAGATAAATATAAAATAAAGATAATATATCTAATACTTCTCCTCAAGCTGGTGCATATAAATCGTATGTACCAAGCCTGTTACTAATATAATCTATAAAGACTTAGTGAAAGTATTTGTTTCTACATTTAAGTGACACCAAATTACTAATGATTTGCAAGACGACATAGAAGACGAAATACCAATCTAGAAGACTCCCCTGAGCAACAAATCTCGGAGGTTGCTCAATGTAAATTTTTTCGTACAAATCGTCCTGGAAGAATGCGTGGTTGACATTTAGTGGATAAAGAGGTCATGATTGAAGAGCCACCACGGCTATAAATAAACTAACAAAAGCCATCTTTTCCATTTGAGAGAAAAACATATATGAATAAGTCAAACTGAAAAAGGTGCAACAACACATTATAGAACCTGATAGCGGAAAACGAACGACTTCGATGATGCTCTGAATTATTATTAGACATGCCACCATGTATTAGAAAGTGAGTTTATGCCTAACTCAACCCTACAAAAATGGCTTGTAAGGTGAGGTTTGCACCTCACTTATATATTATAATTTGGCCTTATCTCTAGTCGATGTGGGACTTTCAACACCATGTAAGACCGAAAAAGGGCCCAAATCCATAACTTCAAAAGGCGCTAAGAGCGCGTAGGAGATTCGATGAAGGCGTCGTTGATGGTATGGTGGTCGCCTGACTGAAACGATAAAAACCATGTGATCGTCAGTTGAAACTAGAACTCCGGTAATGACTGTGGTAGACGATGGACCAACGATAGTGGTAAATAACGCTGCCGGTGATAGCGGTGGGTGTAGTCGCAGAGGCAAGAAAAAAAATTTCCTCAAAAATGAAAGATTCAAATTTGTGCAAAAAAAGTTGTAAATAAATCAAGTTTCAAACTTCTACGGAATAATAATTAACAAGAGTCATATTTCTAGTGTTGCCGAATTTTTGACCAAGTCACCATTATCTTTTTGTTGTTAGTAGGGATAGTAATTGGACAATTGATTCAAGTTCTATTGATCTTATGACTTGTGATCCAAATAAATTTACTAATTTTTTCCCTTATTATTCTAAAACTGTTATTAGTAATGTCAATGACGTCATCTCCTATGGAAGTTGTAGGTATTATATCCTTATCACTCTTATATTGAAGGTGAAGATACTATATACCTTAATTATTATGTTTATTATTATTATTATTATTATTATTATTATTATTATTTAAAGTGTAGGTACTATATCACCTAATTGTTCTAAAACGTTTATTATTAATGTTAATGGTGTCTCATTTCCTAAAGGTGTAGGTACTATATCCTTCTCACTCACCTATTAAAGGTCTAGGTACTATGTTCCTTAATTGTTTTAAAACTATTATTATTAATGTTGGAGTCTCATATTGTATTGAATGTGTAGGTACTAAATTGCTTTCGCCCTCTTTTAGAGAATCTATTGTTTATCTTTATATCCACTATATTTGTAGTTTTATATTCTCTACTTTTCACATTTTCTGAATCATGTATATCACTCATCATTTTAATTATTAGAGTATCTACATTTTACATTGTCTAATGAATATTTTATTTAAAATTAAATTATTTTTTTAATATCGATTAACTTAATCTTAATATATTGTTTAAAATAATTATATACAATACATTTTGTTAAAAATATAGATAAATAACTTAAATAGATTTTCATCATAAAAACAATGAAAAATTATTGTTTAATTTTATAAAATAAATTTTTTATATTAAATTTAATTATACTTTTATAATTTCAAATTATTTAATAAATATACTATAATTATCTCTTACAGGATTATTGACTTTGTTCATTTTAATGAATCTTGATTTAAGCAATAAAAAAATCCATTATTTTGTGATCCATCAAGGTATTTAAGAAAATAAATTAAAATGATTTAATTTATTGTTAAGGATACTAACATGTTGAATCTCTTAATTTCGTTAAAGTTGACATATTTATTTTTGTATAAAATATAATTGTTTCCTCTTTAGAGACATATATGATCTCTTATACTTAGCCTAATTAAAGTTTATGTACATTTTTCTTAATTAGTTTAAGTTTTACATATTTTTTAGACTAAAAAAGGTCTAAGTATTTCAGGTTCAAACAATCTAAAAATCTAAGTATATGAGATATTCTTGCTTTAGCTGAAAATATGATAGGGAGACTAAGTAAGATAGTTATTACAATTGTTATCATCATGCATTAGAAACTTTTCTATATAATATATTGTACTATAATATGATAATAACTTTTTTTAATAATTTTTTTGATAATAAATTATATGTCATTATTTTATTAATTTGTATATCTGAGAAAGAAAAATCACAAACCACACAAACTTACCTAAAAAAAATTGTCAAAAAAGAAATTGTTAAAAAAATATTTTTCTAATATATTTAAAGGAACAATGGTAGATACCATGTTAAGAGACAATTTTTTTCTTCTTCCAAAAGTGTCATTTATTTGTCCTCTTGTACACGGCCTGCTCCTTGGGGCCATTTTTTTGAATACGAGTCTTCAACATCCTTAAGCTGGTAATGGTGGGGCGCAATCTCCACCAACCACTCCGGCTTTAATTCTGTCACCTGTCTCATATATTCCTTGGTTGTGAGTTCTACTTCATGGTATATAACCCATCTAGGAAGAACCTCTGCCAGTCCTGCACTAGGATGTATGTGAACAGTCTGCGGATGTTTGATAGTTCGATAAGATCCATTCTTTTGGAGTCGAGCAGAGTATGGGAAAAACCCTGAAGTAATAGATTTCTTGATGGCATCTAAATCACTCTCGTTTGATATTAGTTCAATTTCAACCCTCTCTAAAAGACCTGCCAGCTGATCACGGATATCCCTTGCCCGTTTCATACTCCTTACCTGTATATTATTTTCATAACACCATTGCGTTGAGTAATTGGTCTCCTTCCATGAATTGTAGACCTTTAGCAATGCAATATGGTCTCCAACATTTCCCGTGTGAAAATTCATCCTTGCATTGTCTGCATGTACTTGTTTATCCTTTGGACGGTAAAATATCGAGTTTCCAACAGAAAGCATAGCATCAATTGAAATGATATCATCTGAACACTTGAAATTTTCTGAAGCCACTATCATTTTTGATAACATAGGATCAAGTGGGAACTCTGCCATCCGTCTACCAACCTTGGTTTACTCACCCAGCTTATTTAATGCACTTAATGCAAATAGAAGCTCCAAAGCTTTTAATAAGGCCTCGGCAGGTGGAGGATCCATAAAATCAAAGTTCAACAAGTCATGAATATACCAAGACTTTTTAAAGTCAAAACTACATTTGCAAGGTTTGTCCGCTGTATTTCAGTAACAGTGTTTTCCTCCAAATCATTGTCAAAATTATATGCAGTGTACAGTCGGAAGCACTTTCCAGGACCTGTTCTTCCAGAACGACCTGCCCTCTGATTGGCTGAAGCTTTTGATATGGGAGTTACTAGCAAAGATTCTATTCCTGTTCTAGGATTATAGCATTTCATCTTACAGAATCCTGGATCAATGACATACTTGATCCCATCAATTGTCAATGATGTTTCTGCAATATTAGTTGCAAGGACCACCTTTCGTGCTCCTTCAGGAGTGGGTTCAAATATTTTAGCCTGTAATTCAGTTGGAAGATTGGCATATATAGGGCATATTATTAACTCAGCAATTTTACTCCCCAAGCCTCTAGTTTTATGCTTCAAGATTTCTTCTGCTGTTTCAATTTCTTCTTGTCCAGTAAGGAATACCAATATATCTCCAGCAGGTTGATTGACATGGATTTGAAGAGAGGTAACAATAGCAGCATCCAAGTAGTCAGCCACAGGTGCTTCCGTGTAGTTTATATCAACAGAATATCGTCTCCCTGGAATTCTGAATATTGGCGCAGAATCAAAGTAATCACTGAATTTCTCTGCATGAAGTGTAGCACTTGATATCAGTAACTTGAGATCAGGCCGGAATCGAGCAATATCCTTTACTAATTCAAACAAAATATCCGTTGAGAGTGTTCTTTCGTGAGCCTCATCCACCATGACAACACTATAACTTGCTAGATCAGGCTCACCAAGAAATTCCCTTAGTAACATTCCATCAGTCATATATTTCAGAATGGTTTTCTCTGATGTACAATCTTCAAAACGGATGGAGTAACCAACCTCATGTCCTAATTTAACACCCATCTCTTGAGAAACTCGGGCAGCAACACTCATAGCTGCAACACGCCGTGGCTGAGTACATGCAATCATTCCATGCTTTGTGTATCCAACTTCATGAAGATATTGGGGGATCTGTGTTGTCTTTCCAGAACCAGTTTCTCCAACAATTACAAGTATCTGGTGATCATGAATAGCTTGGAGCAATTCATCCCGATAGTGGTATATGGGTAACTTTTTCCTCCCTCCTGAAGTGCCTCCAAAGCTGACATTGATATGGACTTTTTAAGAGAATTTTCCAGTTCTTCGTTATCAAACTTATCTTCATCCATTACTGATGCCTTTATAAACTCAATCTGATCCTCAAACACATACTGATAATCATCAGAGATTTGTTTTTTATTCTTTGAACCATACTTCAGCGTTGCCTTTCCAATTTGATGTTCCTCCCAAGCCTCTTGTTTAGCAAATGAATTCATTTTATCTGCAGCATTTGGATCCCTGTAACGCTGCATAGCTACAGAAAACCTCTTCTCCTGATTCACACCTCCTTCCTCATCGTAAGCATCTGGCATTCTATACTCATTCACATTGTCAGCTTCCTCTGTGCGCTTCTTCACACGTTCATAGATCTCTTTCTTGTACCTCAGTTCACGATATTCTGCTTCCGAAAGCTTCACGCCTTCAAACAGATATTGCTGATCTTCTATATCATCTCTTAGTTCTTCTAATTTCTTTTCCTCCCTTTTCTTCAAGTATTCTTGCCTTGAAACCTTTCTCAAAGCTTGAATATCCTCCGACTCAGCAGCACTAGATCTTCGAATTGCCTCTTCTTCCTCCTTTCGTGATAATTTATGTTCAGTCAACTTCCGCGTCCCAGCTGCATCTCGATGTCTCATATGCTGCTCTAGTTCCTCCTTCTCTCTTTGATCTTTCAACCTTTCTTCTTCAGGCTCCGAATCATTATCATTGTCGGGGGAAGTTCTTCTCTTCACTTGTCTCTCACTTTCCTTTCTCAAAATCACCTCATCGTCGTGGTCATCTTCAACTCCAGTTGTCTTCCTGAAACGCTTTTTTTTGTGATTGTCAAGCCTTCCAGATGAAGTAGTAGTTATTGAAGATTTATCCCCAGATTCATCATCACTATCGTCATCAGCCTTCAAAATTGTGTAAGTCTTCTGCTTCCTGGCCAACATTACAGCTTCTCTCTCTTGTTTTTTATATTGATTTAAACGAGATGACTTGCGAGGAACTCTTGAGTAAATTTCTTCCGCAAATGCATGTGTGTCCATTGATGAGATCCCAAACTCCACTAGTTTGCCCACCAAATTAGCTGGTGAAATAGTTTGTTTGGTTAGTCCAATCATGTACTGTACGACTGTGGGATGAGAATATCCCATTAGGGACATTAATTTATCTGATACCCATGTCTTACAGGCAGGATCGGAACCTCGTTCTGAAACCATACTGATTATACTGAAAAATGATGACGGATTAATCTCTCTTATAATATATACAAATACTTTCTCTGATTATAATAAAAATTTTTAACTAAATTTAAAATATAAATAAAAAATAATAACAAATTAATCAAAATAAAAAATAAATATTAAATAAAGATAATATATATATATATATATATATAAATAAAAAGATCATGATATTTTAATAATTTTTTTAACAATTTTTTATAATAATTATGTATTACTATTTTATTTGGTTCGTATATTTAAAATAGACCAATCATAATCTGACACATAAAAAAATTATTAAAGATACATTTTTCAAATATAAAATAATAACAAACTAATAAAAACAAAAAATTAAATATAAAATAAAAATAATATATCTAACAATAAAAATATATATATATATATATATATATATATATATATAATTGAAAATAAGATTCAAATTATACATATAAAAGAAAAGGTGAATTAATTTTTAGTATGGAAATTGGATTTAGAACTTAAATTGAAATATCACAACCATAAATATATAAATGTAAGAGGAAGAATGTCAAATGAAGAGAAAAATTAAAATTATGAGTGAACTTCTATATAGTTGTTTGAAGGAGATATGATTATGTGTTGAGACATAATTCATTAGGCTGCCAATCATAATAAATTATATCTCGATTAACATGCAACAGCAATTAAAGAATTTTTATTATACAAATTATTTCATTCATTCTTCTAATTTCATGTAAGTTATTCTTCTTCTAATTTCATGTAAGTTTATCTTTTAGATGAAAAATCATATCAAACTCACCATAATTTTACAAAATATAAACAAATCATATTTATTATAAAAACAATCTAAATAAATATATGAATTCATTATTTCTCTTTGCAAAAGAGATACCATATACAAATAAAATACTCATTTAAATAATTTTTAATATTCTTTTGTTATTAATTAGAATTTTGCAAATATATTTTTATAAAATGCAAAAACTATTTAAAGCCATTTCAATTCAAAATTAACTTGGTAGATAAAATTGAACATAAACAAATATTCCACACACAAAAAAAAAGAATAACGTTGATTACTTGGATTTAAAGTAAAGCATGCACTAAATTAAGTCCTAATTCTGAATTAATGGTTTTGAAAAAGCTAATAGTCGTCACTTTAATTTCTACGTGTAATTTCTTCATTCTTAAGAAATATCCAAATATGTTACGAACCTTACCAAAAATATTTAAATTGCATTTTTACTAAGTTAGTTTTGTGACGTAAAATAAAACTTAGATTTAACTTTCTTGGGATGACATTATAACTTACGATAATGTTATCAAACCTTCTATTTTCACATTTAATACGTGATAGTGAATGTTTGAAATCTCAACTTGACTACACTGATTAAATTATGAAACCTCAATCTTAAAATGCCAATTTAGTAAGATTGATTTAAGTTTAAATACTATTATGAGGAATTATTGTTTTTGCACACAATAAAAAAGATAGCAAAATATAAAAATCAAGCTTATAAAAACCCTTATGCCTTGTTTACTTGAGTGGATTTGGAATACAGTAATTGAGAGAATTTGAAGATAATTTTTTTTACTGTTTATTTGAATAGATTTAGAAGTGAGAGTAGATTTGAAAGTAAAATTTGTAAGAATTAATGTAAGATTTAATTTATGTGACAGATTAAAAAAATTTACTTCCAAATTCACTCTCACTTACCTCCAAATCTATTCAAATAAACAACAAAAAATTTTATCATCAAATCCTATCAATTACCATCCAAAGGTGAATATATATATATATATATATATATATATATATACACACACACATCTCTAGATGTGGGGCAGCATGTAAAGTAGGCCCAACAATAATTTGGTCACAGCTATTGCTGTCCGGAAAATAATTCCGGAAGTGTTAGGGTGGGGGTGTAGGAAGCAACACCCTACCTAGAACATGCATGTGCATGCCAAAATAGTGACCAAAAAAAGGAACACAATTCCACAAAAATTGGTTAAAGGTTAATGTGTTTTTGGGAGTTGAGAATGTTAAGGCTTGTTGTTCAGCCTGGGCTTTTTGGGCTTGGAAGATGGGCTTGAATTTGAGGTCTCCTTGAAGGCAGAGGGACACAAGTCTCTTACACTGCATTCTCCACAACGAGGTCTCAGAGGTGTACAAATTGTTTGTCCAAACCCTACCTGTTATATTCAAGCCACAAAAACAACTGTTATGTTAAAATAGCTACCTTACTCAAATTTACCATATAAAATTGACTGGTGAAACAAAACATATCAAATTAGAACAAGAAATTGTGGGATAAGATGATTGATTTGGTGAAGAGAAACAAACATACCAAGAGAGGGTTTATAGGAACCCATTCTTCCTTTGGAAGCCACTGTTGCAGAGACTCTCTTGTCTCTTCAGGTGTTGAAGTTTTCTAGCAATTTCAAGAAGATTGGTAACTTTCAATTGTGACCATTAGACACCACAGGAATTTGGACTCTCTAGTTGGTTTTTGGTACTGTCTTTAAAATACTGATTGACATTGATTTTGATGTGTTAAAATACATTAAAAGGAATTATAATATACCAACAAAAGTGCATTTTTATTGCTCAGCAGAGAAATTGGACTCTTAGACACAGTGAGAAGAGAAACTAAAACCCAACCAATTGAAAGAGATTATGTGAAGATGTCAGACTTAAAGGAACCTGTTTTGTGCCCAATCTTGAGACCCACCCAAGCCGGTTGCATATGCGGTGGACATGAGTATCTACACATATCCCTTGGACATTGTTCCATCCAGAATTCATAACCTAACATGCAGTAACAAGATTAACTTCATAGATCTAATGAAACATGTTGCTTGAATCAGAGAAGCGGTTACACATACCAAATGTGCCATCTTAGGACCAATGCCTGGAAGTAACAGTAGTTGGTCAATTGAGCTTGGTATGTCTCCATTGTACTTCATCAGACAAATATTTGCAATTTTTTTCAAGTTAGTGGCTTTTCTTGTATAAAACCCAACCTGGAAAAAATGCACAAAGATACAAGCATAATTACTTTACAGAATGAAGCATAACCAAAGAGGAACTGAATTGATAACAGCAGGCTAAGGACATGCAGGAAGCTTCACTAGTATTACATAGTTGCCACTTAAATTCAAATTATTTGAATCATAAGAGACGCAATAACTTCAAAAGAAACAAGGAACATACAGGGTAGATCAACTTCTTGACGGTCTCTTCGTCAACATTATTGATAGCTTCAGCTGTAAGTAGATCATTTTGAAGAAGGCGTTGAATTGCTCCTATTCTTGAAAACACACTTGTAAGCATGACAAACATTTTCAAGCATCTACCAAGTATGAACTACATACATTAAGATTGTTTAAATTACCAATTAATTTGCAATACAGAATTCAATCTATATCAACACATATAGATAATATCCATTTTTGCTAGTTTGCTCTATCAATGTTCATTTAAATTACTTCAAATGTGAGAGGCTAATTTGCATTTAACTTACAAATCCACTTTTAACAGCCTAAAAGATGTTGGTAACCAGGTTTTTGTCACACATGCAAGTCTACCAATCTTTCGCCCTTTCTCAGAACATTAAACACAGTATTGCCCAAATCCAAGCCAACCTAAATTCAACCCATACCAAGCCACATAAAGTCATTACTTTCTAGACATTAATAATCTCATTTTAACCGATATTCAGTTTCTCTATATTTTCCATCTCAATAAGTTGACATAAGAAACATCTGCTACGATGAAATATTTTACTTGTGACAAGTCAATGCTTCTAACTTCACAAGGTAAGAATGCGCTGGGTATTTGATAAAAAAAAAAAAAGAAAAAAAAAAACATTATCATCTTAGAAATGTACAAAAGCCAGCAAAGTTATCAACAATACTTTTTCAACCCTAAACTTCAGGAGGCATATATACTTACCATGAGTAACATGATCCTTTGTTTGGCTAGATAAAAGAGAAGATACCAGGACAGCAAATCTTCTCTCCTATACAAAGAAATTTTGATAAGCGTAAACTTATTCACATCATGCTTTATACAAAATATAGAAGTAAAAGGGATTACAATATCCCTGTAATCACAACCAAAATATGAGAAGGAGAAGTTTATCTGACAAAAAGACCCTCAAAGTTTGAGAAGCCAACCAATCAATTCAATACAAGATTACATAGATGACTAATTAGTTTGGTCATCAACTCATCATCATCATCTATTAATTGAATGAGTAATTGCTATACTGGTTGCTGATGAATGACTACTGAAATTGTCAAATAGACAGCATTACCATGTTGTCTTTTTCTACCCAAAAAGTTGTTTCGCAACCCATCTATTCAAATGTATATTTAGCAATCACTTTCCCACGAAAGCAACAACACAGAAACCAATAAATAAACCTTAAACTTTCATCACAGATCAAATTAATATTCAGACCTTAGGAGGTAGTGTATCACCAGCTTTCTCACATCCCATAGTATCCACTGGTGCATCACCAGAACACCTCATTTTGCGAATCCCCTCAAGCACCTTTTCCCAGTGGGCAGGTGATTCACCTATATCATACATGAACTAAATAATTTAAGCTCAACCGAAGTAGATTGGAAGTAAACTAGTTTCAAATTAACATGCTAACAAAACTGTTTCAACAATTAAATTTTAATTTCCAGGTAAAAACTAAATGATGTATACTTCATTAAATAAATTCCTTAGGAAAAGATAAATCTGGAATTTAATCAACAGGCCGAAAACAGAGTATTTGAATGCATACATAAGGAGATATGAAATAAAAATGGCAAAGTTCAGCTAAATCTCAGCTTTAAATTAATATGTTTACTACATATTGCTTGTGTATGCATTTAAGTACTCTAGCAAACACAAAGTATTTGAATGCATGAATAAACATTGCTGAACTTGCGAGGGTCTGCTCAACTACCTTGATATTTACTAGATCCCCCAGATTAACAATTTTAAAAGCATTGTATTTAAAAACTTTTTTAGGGAAAACCCTGTAATTAAAACAAATTAAGTTTGATCTAAAGGGGTAAGAATATTATAAAAAGGAAGCCAAGAGTTTCAATTTTCCATTTTCAGCACTACTAATTATTGATTCACAAGTTCGACACACAATTATAACTTTTCTCAAGTATTAATGCATTGAAAACAAATTGATATCAAGGCCACATATATGCTAACATAATTATCAACCTCGTGATCCTAAAAGAAGTAACGAAATTTTCATATTGCTCTATGCTGAAATAAAAGAGAAAGAGGCATAGGTTGAATCTCTGTGAATACAGCACATATGGTTATGTATTAAATAGGAAAATAAAAAGAGATGAGCCTAAGCCTGTTGCATCTAACAGCTTTAATAACAAAAATATGATAAACTGAATGGGGGACATTTAACAATCTAAAATATTGATTTTGGACACATTCACCCAAATATTAATCAATCGAAGCATGTTATATATTTGTCAACATTTCTGTCCAGAATTGGATAGTTAGAAAATGAGGGGCTTGATTTTTTTAATTCCAAACTAACCGGAAATTATTAATGAAATAAAAATCTGGGACATTAAAGTCAAAATTTTGTCAAAGATTATCTTTAGAATACTAGATGGAGCAAATGTTTAGTAAAGCCATTCAGAAGGAGTTCATGGATTCTCTCTAAACAAAGCAGGTAACAAACAAAGCATCGTTTCTCTCTAAAACTGTTTTCCCAATATAGAGTGAGGGAGGATGGAATCCAGATTATTTTCCTTAACAGGCAAACACCTAAAAAACTTGCATTAATCATTTCTAATTCTTACCACCAGGTCTAGTTGAACCAACTTCACTTGTCACTGAAGCACCCTCTGATTCCATTTCAGATTTCACTGGAAAAAAAGAGTTAAATGTATGAGAACTCGTTCCTCCAATCAGAATAGATGAACATGAGAATGTTTGGTTATACAGTGAGTAACTAGGCAGGTTGTGTCAAACACATTCATGCAAACTTCTAATTCAAACCCTGGTTGAATATGATAGAAAAATTAAAAATAGCTAGCAATCACCTTTGTTAGTGTACACCAATATATCTGTAACTAATTCCAAGATAAAACAAAACAGCTAATAAAATAAACACCAGCATTATTAATTAGTTACATTTATACCTTTCCAAAATCATTCATATGTTCCTATTCCTTTGGGTAACCCCATTTTCTTTTGGTAACCCCATTTTCTTCCTTCTATAATGCACCATGTTTCGGATCAGTTTATTCTCAGATCACTGTGAAACATTCATGATACTCCTAAAAAGGGACCATGTAGCTGTTGTGAAAGTAAATATGCAAAGCACATAAAAGATTACGCCGTAAACAAATGATTCAACATGGCACAAGTGAAAGCAGGGAATATCAATCAACATTGTAAACCAAAAGGGGAAAAATAGTACTGACCACGCCGAGTCAATTTAGTTGCTCCACAGTACGCAAATTCTTCAATTTCTGGAAGGCCAAACTTCTGTGTAGCCGGAACCTGATCATATAACTCATTGCAAGTCAGAAACTTTATTATAACAACACGAAAAGCCAAGGATTCATCACTCAGAGACCCATTGATCATTTAGGCAGAAAGAAAATAAATGATGGAAAAGTTGATACCTTGTGATCCTGGGTTGATGGAAAATAGTCCTCTTCTTCAAGTTTGACAGCCATGCTTCTGGGTTTTTTATTTTTCCTGACAAAGACGCGAACTTTGGAGTGGGAAGCTTCAAGAGAGGAATTGGGGGAAGATGCTTTGCAAAAGGTTTGAGTTTTCTCAGACATGATGACGCCCAAAGGAGAAGAAACTGAAACGACCATTGATAGATTTGAGAGTTGTACTAGAGACATTTTGATGTGTGAAACTGAGTAGATTTTTATTTTTGTTGATGAAAATATTTTTTTTTTAAAAAAATCTTATTTTTTTTTTCAATTAGATTTCTTTGAAAATTTCATATAATTTTTTTTATTAAGAACTTGATGAATGATATGTTAGTTTGTGTTTTAGTATGATATGATATTAATTTAATTTTAATAAAATTTAACATATATAAATGTTATATTAATATTTTTTAAAATTTAATACTTTTAATAATATTAAATTTATTTAAATTTATATTTTATATTGAATTTTTATCTAAATTTTGTTTTATAATTTATATTTTATATTAAAATTTAATTAAATTGACATTTTATTACCTCATACTTTAATATTATTATTTTCATTTACATTTATATTTCAGATAGATGAATATTTTAAAAATGTGTAAAATTCAATCATTTTTATATCAATGTTATAATTGGTTTAAAAATAACAATTTTATAATATTAAAAGGTAAAATTTTGAAATAATTTTATAACAAATTAAAATAAATAAATTTAAATGTTTAAAACATTTTAAAACAAGGGACTCATTTAAGATTTACATACAAAAATTGAAAAAAAAAATACATAATTAAACCTATCTTTAAAAATATAGTTTTCAATAAAAATACATAAAAGATGTTAATCGGTAAAGTTCAATAACCATTGACTGAAATGAAATTTGGCTAAAACTTTTAATTAAAAATATCGATGAAGAAAAGAGAAGATAAATAAAGATTTAATATTCAGCAACGATAAAGAAAGATAAGTAGATAGATGATAAGTGTGATAATTATTTATTATTGTATTTATAACATGTTAAATTATGATGAAAAGATATACAAATTGTATATAAATGTTTCTAAATATGTATAATTGTTTTTGTATGTTTATTTTGCACGAAAACAAGGATTATATAAGAAAAAAATGTTCCTGTCTTACACAATTCGCTCAAACTAGTAACCATTCGTTCAAGCTAATAGATAAACTCTTTTGCCAAACGAATGGTGTTATTCGCTGAAGCGAGTGAGTTTATTTAGCTTGTCCAGCAAATTGAGACCAAACCAATTGACTTAATTCTAACACTCATTAAATGACTTAACGAAATCATAAATAATTTTTTACTGTTAAAGTTGAGTTTTACCTCATCATCCTCTTACAACATTCTTTGATTGAAAAAAACAACTTATAAACAATTAAAGATAAATATAAATTTTAAAAAATAGTCTAGAAATTATAAGATTTAATAATAAATAATTAAGTATTTAAATTATATATATATATATATATATAATACAAATTTAATTTTTAGTTTTTAAAAATATTTCTACTAAACTAAAACAAGATTTTATATATTAAATGCAATTAATGATGATTAAAGTATGAAATCTAATATATACCAAAAATATTAAAATTATATAAGTAATATAATTCCATTGATCTGTACTTTAAAGTACTCGATATTTTACATAATAAACAAAATTTATAACACAAAATTGCATCTTGAATTTATATGGGCCGATACACTTGTATAATACATATGTTTTGTACAAGTTGGTATAAATAGTTTACCTTAATAATATTATTAATGATTGAACATTGCTAATATAATTTTATTCAATATAAATATTTTATTATTATAATAATAAATTTATTAATTATATTAGTGGTGGTTTTAATAAAAAGATAATCCTTTCATATTTTAAAAAATAAAAAGTATAAACTATAAATAGAATTTTAATAACCAAGGTTAATTTTATAAATATTATTATTTTTCTAATACATTTTTTTTTACTTTTCTCTATCCTTTCTCTAGCTTTTTTAACTATACCTTTCATTTTTTTTAAAATAAAAAATAGTAGTATCATTCTGTGCGAAGATCTTTATATAACCATCTTATCACATATTCAAAATAAATAAAATTTTCCTTTTGTCTCTTTTATTTTTTATAACACTTTGGTTGCATGTAATTTTAGGATTTTGTATGTAATTCAAGATTTTTTCAAGGAATCTTTGTTGTTCTCTTATTACAATGATATACTTAAAATTCTATTTAGGATTTTGATCGTTTGTTTAGATGTTTTTTGTGTGATTTAAAGCTATGAGAAACTATGGTTGATGAAAAAAACTTGTGTAAAATTTAGTTGAGTATTATTTTTGATTAAATGGAATGGTTGGAACTTGAAAAATTAGCATGAATTGGTGTAATTGGATATAAATTGCATCTCATCAAATAATTGCATTAGAGTAGTTATATATTTTTCTTTAATTATAAATTATATGATATTTTATTTAATAATATCACTTAATATTCTTTAACAGAACTTGCTTGGAATGTTAACGGTTTGAGGAAAATAAAAAATATTAATATTATCCTACATTCACTTCTTTTCTTGAGAACAGTTGAGTACTTGAGAGTCTATTTGGTCAATTACTTTACAATTTTCAATATTTTTTTATAATTAATAATAATAATCATAAACACTACCATGGACCAATAACAAAATAACACATAAATAATATTTAAATATTGTAAAAAAAATGTTGTCTAAGTATCATTGTTCTTTTTGAAAATAACTTAAAAATAACACACACTACATCAGTAATTATAACAACAATTGTCTTAAAACAAACAAAATACACAACACTGCATTATTAATTATAACAACAATTGTCTTAAACACAAACAAAATGTACTGCAAATTTCAGCTTAATTTTTATTCCTTTTTGAAAGAAGTTATTATTATTATTTTCCAAGATCAAATGAATGCTGACAAACATGTACACTAATAATATCAATATAACAACTAATGAAGTACATTTAATAATATTTTTTTATATACAATTAATAATAGGATTAAATATTATTTAGTCCTTATAATTTGAGACGATTTTGAGTTTAGTCCCTTCAAACTAAAGTACAATTTAGTCTTTCAACTTTAGAAAACTCTGGTTTTAGTCTTTTTTACCAAATTTTTTTAACTTTATTTGCTGTTTTAAGCACGTTTCATTATAGCATTTGAATTGTTTACACTGTTTGACACATTTTTGCTTCAATGTTAACTGAGAAACGCATTTGAAACAGGAAATAAAGTTAAAAAAATTTAATAAAAAGGACTAAAAACATATTTAACCCTTAATAATATTAATACTATATAATTCATTTAACATTATTACCCCTCACAATTAACAATATTATAACCAATAAATATATTCAATATACAATTAATGACTTTAATACTATTCTTTTAATATTTTTTGAAAGAAAGCTAATAAATTATAATTACAATTATCTTAATTGTAGATATATAACTTTTTAACATGCTCTTATAAAAAGTAAATTAATATTATAAATATAATTTAAATTACTGACCTATATTCATCTGAAATCTTAATTACAAAAATATGACGACAAATCCTGAATGGAGCTTTTTTTTTAATCTCAAATTCTCGCTAGCACACTTAGGTACAATCTTGAAATTATTTAATATGAAAAAGTAAAACTTTAGGTGTAAGATGTAAGCAAAATATTTTGCAATTACAATAATTCCAGGATTTAGAAAAAAAAAATCATTGTAGTTATTTTAGTTTTCCTACTATGCTGCATTCATAATTTTATTCACTATTTATTTTTTAAAGAGAAAGTTTCCATTATTAAAACATCTATGATTTTGGTAAAATCCTTAATTGTACTGGCTTTTATTATGGAAATTCTAAATCTAACATTTTTCAACATGGCGTAATTAAATATAAAATATAGAAATCAAAGAATTAAACTAGAAAGAGAAAAAAAAAATATTTAAGCCAAAATTATTTATTCGCGAAGATGTGAAAAGACTATTGTGTATCTTTAGTATGCTGATGGGTTTGTCATATATACTTCCGCAGAAATCAAAATACAAAATGCTCTCATAAGGAAATTGTGTGCAGTGTGGAATGTATGAGCCAATACTTTGAATTGAGCATTTTTCACTCTTCGGCTAACTGTGAGTTCTCTTTTGATCTGCATTTTCTTTCTGCATTGCGACTCCTATGAGATTCTGTCTGGCTTTTGGAATCGATTAAATTATTTATTTTCTATTTCTTTTGTTATTTTTGTTTTTCTGCTGAGTTTCGGTCTATCTAAACACCTATTAGGGTATTCCATGCGCAAAAACTACAAAATTATGTGAAAAAATGGGGAAAGAATTTCTGAAATTTTTGTGAGTCTAGTTTATATGGTTGATAATCATGCATGTTCAATTAAAGAGTGTTTATTTGTTATATGAATATTTAACTACTTGTTCAATTTGTTAAGGTTGTGTTTGGATGATGATCCTTATTTAAAATAAAATAAAATTGTATTTTCTTTTGAGATATTTTTTCATAAAATTTGATTGTAAATTTTGGAGTCAGATGTTTTTGCGTTATGTTTCAATAACCATAGCTTATGTTTTTTTTTTTTTCTTCTTACACTTATTCACAAGTTAATTTTGTCAGCAACAATACAGTAATACCACTTTCTGAAAGTTGGTGACAGACCTTGAACATGGTTCCATCCGATGTTTGTCCGACGGAGGATGCAGTTAAGACATTTATAGAGCACTTGGTAGACCCATTGCTGCCAGCAAAGTCTTCTGTTCAGGATTACCCATCACCATCTCAACAGAAGTTAGTAGCAAGACAGGTGTTTATGAGGTTTTTTTTGACATATTTTTTTTTATGATTTGTTTTATTGGTTGTTTTGAGGAAATATAGTTTTGACATACTAAAGATTGTTTTCACTTATACTTTCCTTATTCTTACTTTTTATTTAGATTACTTTCATGTTTTGGTTGCATGTAGTATTGAAAGCATGTTTGTACCTTGTAAATTATGACTACAATGCTATTTCATTTATTTTTGTCCTTGTGCATCTCATTAAAAATGGAAATAAACAATCCATGTTCATATCACCTTATGATTTATAAACTACAATATGAGTTTAGATCTATAGGAGAGCATGAGGAGGATAATTGTTGGGAATAATCCAAGTGTGAATCAAAGTCTCACATTGGGTAAAAAAAACAAAGTTAAACACGGTATAAGATGAAAAATCCATAAACTTATTGTCTTTAGGTTTTGGATTAAAAGTGGTGTCAAATATGTTATATGTGTTAAGACTATATATATATATATATATATAATCTCCCCTAATGATATCCCTCCTATAAAAATATAAACCCATCAATATCATCTCTAATTACTGATCTTCCTGTTTGAGTGTTTTTTTCTGTTTCAGCTGCGATCGGTTGTCTTACTTTACAATTATTACCAAAGGAAAAACCATCCACAACTTGAATATCTTCCATTAAATGAATTTTCCAAGTTGGTTGTGGTTTTGAGGCCAGCTTTATTAGCATATATGCAATTCATGCAAAATTCACATGAAGAAGAGCTCACTGACGTGGAGAAGCAGCTATCATTGACAGAAAAGATGATTATGGAAGCGTGTGATGTATCTAAATCTTTAGATGCATCAAAGAATCTTCCTAATATAGAGGGATGGCCCATTACAAAAGTAGCTATCCTTTTAATTGACAGTAAGAAGGAAAAATGCTTTTTGCTGTTTGGTTCCGTTACCGGTGGGGTATGGTCTCTGGTAGAAAAAAGTTTGGACACATCCAGCCAAAGTTCTCTGATTTCAAAAGGTCTGGACACCTCCAGCCAAAGTTCTCTGGGCTCGAAAGGTCTGGTTACCTCCAATCAAAGTTCTGAAGTTACACCAGGAACAAAACAATATAAAAAGAAAAGAGTCCTTAAAAAATCTTCAAAGGATGAATTAAAAGTCAACGAAGATGTGTTTCTGCAACTTGGGCATTCTGCTATAAAGGAAGCCACAGGTAATTATTGCATTTTTTTATTTTTAATATTTTAATTTTATCATGTGCTTCTGAGACACAAATAGCTGAGTATGATTCGTGTATTATGGTACAGGTATCAATAATACTGATATTTTTCTTTTGGAGAGTGGCACTATCTATTCTGAGAGTAAAGAGAAGGAAGCTTCTCGGTTTTATATAATGCAGTGCTCCAAGACTATCAATGAAGAAGTTTTTGAAGTTCCTCTCCAAGATTTAATTAAAAGGTTCGTTTTAATTACTATTGTGTGATGACTCAGATTCTGATGACAGGGAAATGGATCTCTGTTGTGTCCGGCATTCAGGTGGAGTCACGTGTTTTCTCCCTATTGCCGTGAAAAACGTACTCATGCTCATACTACAGTACTGCACATTAATGTCACTATTGAATCAAGTTATGAACTATTTACAAATCTTTGAGAATTAAATGCTATATTAGCCTTCTGTTTTGTTATTTATAAGAAAAATATAATTATGCAAAATGTTTTTGGGTAGATGAATGATTAATTGTTAGCAAAAAATGTTGCAATCTTATTTAAATGAACAGAAAACGTTGTACAGTCTGTTTCTTCTGCGGTAATATTTTTTATTTATTTAATTCTTAGACATTTGTCTCTTTGCATTTATATGACCTTCATAAAGAAGTAAAGCTGACTCTGTACACGTTTCTGAATAACGTTTGTGTCTTCATTTTGCATAGCTTGCAGGGACCTTTGGTCACTAAGAGTTCTGGAAGTTGGATGATGACTCCTGTAATGGACTACTTCCACGTGCTTCCATGCTATGAAATAATATCAAAGTGGATATCCAGGTTGACATGTTCTCCTTTTTTTTTAAAAAACTGATTTTTTTTTAGATTTTAGCAGTATTTTGAATTCCATGTTCCTTAAGGAATGATATTTTACTTGATGCTTCATGATTTCATCAAGTACACTTTACTTGAGGTCATAAGTTTAGCAACTTGGGAAAAAAAGGAAAAAGTATAAATATTGTCTGCTTTTCAAATCTCATTTCAGTTACAATGATTGTGCTTAAACCACTTGCTCATTTATGGTACCAATTTCAGTTGCACTTTTGACCGAGTCTGTTTTGGTACCTTTACAACATCAAATTCATAGTGGGATTTACTAGTATTCTAGCATTTCTAGGCCTTGATATCATAGAATTTAAAGAGATTCTTTAGTGTTAACATATAGTTTTTCTCAGAATTATCATCTGTCACAACACAAGTAATATTGTAGAGTTAATGTATGAGATTTTCAAATATTTGCTCATGGAGTTCCTACATGCTTATTGGATTATTTTTGGAAATTTGTTCCAAGATCCCCTCTATTATCTGTCTCAAATCCTTATTACAATGTTCTTCTATTTTTAGTCATTTTCACTTTTTTTTTTGTCCTTATCTCCATTCACTTGTGTAATATATTCTATCTTGGCAGAGAAGCATTCTCAAATACTTTGCAAGATACAAGGGTAACAGAGAAAAATATAAAGGTGGACACCCCTGAAGTAACAGAATTGTATGTAAATGAGGACATGTTTACTGCTCATGATAGTAAGCCAAACAATGATAATATTGATTCACCAAAGCAGAAAGAGAACACTGGAAGTTGCACACTAGCATTATCTGATTCTATATATGAGCCCATGGAAATGACCATGAATGAAAATTCAATTTTAAAATCAAAGCTCAAAGAAAAGTGTCAGTATATTATTGACAATACTGTACAAGTAGATGAAGATCTTGAAAGAAATAATCCATCTGTGAAGTATAATTCTAACGGCTCTGCAAGTACTGTCAAGGTTTGTAACTTGGTTACCTTTCTAGTTATTGAACTTATTGATTTCATTAAATCATGTATGTGCTTTCTTTGATTATCTTTCTTAATAACTTTTGTGTTCGTTGAGTTTTTTTGGATTCGGGGAGCAATTTTACATCTAAAATTATGACTGTTTTGGCTAGATTTTCTTTTGACTGAGAAAAGATCTTTTTCAAAACACAAGCTTTGTGATCTCTTAGTTAACCTATATTTTAGCTATTTAAGTATCCTTAAAGCAAAAATTTTCCAAAATTGAAAACTTCCTATCTTGTGCAAATCATATAGCTGCCATATTTTTGGCATATCCTCCCTTAGGTAACCTATAATTTATCTATACAGAAATCCTTAATGCAAAAATACTAAATAATTGGAAACTTCCTATGTTATATGCAGATACTTAAATTATGACTATTTTGGCTTGAGAAAAGATTTTTTTCAAAACACAAGCTTTGTGATCTCTTAGTTAACCTATAATTTAGCTATTTAAGTATCCTTAATGCAAAAATACTCCAAAATTGAAAACTTCCTATTGCATGCACATGATATAGGCGCCATATTTTTGGCATGTGCTCTCTTAGGTAAGCTATATTTTATCTATTCAGGAATCCTTAATGCAAAAATACTCCAAAATTGGAAACTTCCTATATTATGCACATCATACCGCTGCCATACTTCTGGCATAGCTGAGATTGTTGTTTTGGATGTATGCAAAATGTCTCGATGGCAATCAAATTTACTTTCAGAATCATTGTTTTTGTCCAAAACCATTTAACTTTGGACCTACTAATCAATATATATATATATATATATAAAACCTTTTCTGACCGTAATTTATGTACACTTGTACAAATGGAACGAGGGTATCATATCTCTCAACGTTAAAAGAGAAGCTAGGTCAAATAATTTAGAAAAGCACTTGAAAAATAAATCATCTTCATTTTTAATGAACTAAAGCCCTTGAAAAGAGATTCAATAGAGGGGCTTCTGCTAATCTGGAAAAAGGTTGGCCAAACACTACCTAAGAGTTGCATTTTGTGAATAATTCATTACTGCAATGAAGATTGTGATTTCATTATGGTATCTGTCCCTATGAGCATAAAAGCTTAGATATTTGCCAAAGTCCAGAAGAGGAGTCCCCATGAGTAATTATCAACTTATGATGAAGTTATAATAGTCAAATTTATCGAATTGTTTAGAATATTTCATTCATTAAATTCTTATGTAAATGTACCAAAATTCGTTTTTGTGAATATTAATTTAAGCTTTGTAAAATTGTCAAATGGTCATGTTTGTTATTCATGAAATATTTTTAATACTATTATTCTATTGATATATAAATATGTTGTTGCTTGTCATGTAAGTTCTCAAAATAAGGTTTTTTTCAAAGTTTATTAACTCAAATAATAATTATGTTTCTAAATGAGCTGCACCTCTCTGCTATCCATGATTGTTGAGCTTAGTTCAGTTGTGTATCATCTGTAACCTAACTGAATGCCATTGTTTTGTTAGGCTTTAAATGTTGATTCAACAAATATGCTCGTTACTGAAGGTGGAACCAGCAATCTTGCTTCTTTGCACAATAGTTATGCCAATAGGCCTGTAGATGGCCGTATTCGGATTGCAAATCATTCTGAGTCAGATCAAGAGGAGCTCAAAGTTCTTTCAGATTCGAAAAAGATATTGACTCAAACTGCCCTAGCTTCTTTGATACGAAGGAGGAATGAATTGGTAAAACTTCATTGCGTTCTTCTAATTACAATAATGATTATGCTCTATATTCATTCTCAATAGCTATCAATGGGCACTGAGAAAATACACTCGTTATCCTAGAAGAACATATATACATGTAATCTTAAGACATATATATAGTTCTATACAAGTGTAATAGTAACTTGGTTGAATCCATACTGGCAGTCAAGTAAGCCATTTGTTTCCATCATTTTTGGCTTACCTACCTCTAAGCTTTTAATTTTAGAAATAACTAACGAGTAGCACATATACCCGATGTACATGCTTGCATGTGTTGTTGTGACTATTAAAGCAGTCTCCTGCTTCCATAGCCATATCTACTATGCTGGTTTTACTTAAATTTAAGGATTACATTGGTACTGTTTTGAATGTTAAAAAAATTCTATATTTGCATATATCTGAGATTTTGTTACTCCATTCAGGCCCTTCAGCAGCGCAAGATAGAGGACGAGATTGCTGTTTGTGATGGAAGTATCGAGAAAATATTAAGTGGTGTGTTTTCCTTCAGTGTCCTGCGTTTTTCTTCTCTGATATTTTCAGTATGACCCCCTACCCTGTGGTGATTCTCATGGTTTATCTTCTCCTAATTGTTATTTTTGTTCTTATTATTAATACTGTTATATTTCTATCTATAAACTTTAGAGTAAGTGTGATACTGGTTTAGGCAGTGATTATTGGCTTCTTTTAGGCATTTTTATCACTTCGTATGACTTTCTGTCATTTGCAAGGTATTCATTAAACTCAATACTGTTTCTATTCAACCTCTCCGCCCCTGTTTTTCTAGGGTCTGCCCATGGTGTTGGGATCTTCCAAATTCAACTTACGTAAAAAAAATTTCAAAATAACACACACACAAACATATATATAGGAAATATGCCGTGTTGCCAAGATATTGTGAATTCAACAAGCATACTCAAGCTGCAATGAGTATCTCTGATCTGCTAAATGAACAATTTTGTTAATGATAAGCTGCTCTTTTTCCTTTGCATCTGATTGTGATGGCCGATATATGCTATATTTGCTGATGAGTAAAGTCCTATTATATACTATGCAGAAGACTTTTTAATGGTAGAATTAGTTAGAGCCTGAGAAAATAATTGACTTACGAGCTGTGAACCAGATATACTAGAACTAAAGATGAACTGTGAACAAACACTGATTTTTCATGTGTCTTTTGGACAAATGTAGACGGGGAAGATAACTTTAGATTAAAGATTGAATCAATTATAGAAGGCTGCAATGGTACATGGCTCTCGAATCAAGAAAGGGTGTTTGGACAACAAATCCAACCTCTTAAGAGGAAAAAATTGTCAGAGGCTGTCTTTATCACACAAAGTTCATGCCAGGTAAGCAATGTTCTATTTACATACTTGGAGTAAAAGGTGAAAATGTTGTCTCTTATATGATGCTTTATTATTCAATTTAGTAGTGTGCACACAGGATCAAATGATTGTGTTGCTAATTTCTTGGAAGCATGGTTTCTGGTAGACGTAAGTACTAAAGCTAGAATGAAATGGTTTAAAAAGTATGTAGAGGTTTAGGGTATGTTAATTGTAGTTAATTTGAACAATGCCGCTCATAGCATTGTTTATACGTTGCTTGGTTTCATCTGTACAATTGTACACATTTTTACTACTCGCCAAAAGCTCATTTTGGACAAATGACTTATTTTCATTTTGTGCTGTGTACATCTCTGTGAAGCACCTCAGTTTGACTTTATAACCTCCCTTTGTTCTGTGATATTTTCTTTTCTTGTGTGGCATTTTTCAATTATACATTTTGGTAGTGATCTATCACCTTTAAAAAATATATAAGAACATTACTTATCAATTAGCTGAACAAGTCCCCTATCCTCCTTACTTTCATTGAAATAAAGTATTTAGAACTATGGAAATCTTGCAGGAACTAGATGATATATGTCGCACAAACAATTGGGTCCTGCCAACTTATCATCTATCTCAATCAGAGGGTAAGGCTATCTAACCTAAACTTTAAGCGCATGCGGCATAAATTCTCTTTATGAATCAAGAAATAATTAAGATTTGATCATTGTGCTTTTTGTTTACCTTATTAATGGCCAATAGTTATTCATGTGTCTACGTTGAGAAAATATTATACACCCTAATCTGACAAATCAAATCTAACTGGTGTTTCTATTGAAGGTGGATTCAAAGCCAATGTAACTGTTAAAGGAGTGGAGTTTCAGTGTTCATTTGAAGGTAAAATGGGTTCCAGTCCTTCTGAAGCAAGAGAATCAGCTGCAGTTCAGATGTTAACTAACTTGAGAAGTATAGCAAAATTAGAAGAGTGATATTGGAAGATTAGAAATGATCATTTTCCCTTTTGGTTACTAGTCTTCTCTAGAATTACATCAATCTGGCAAAATATCATGTCAGTCTTCGATCATTTTTACTGAATTCTGTTAAAATGACTGCATTTTCTAATCTCTTCAGTTCTGGGATCTTGCATTTAACACAAATGATATTGATATGTGATTAATTCTGATCAATTATGTTGTTTATTATTTCAATTTTTCCCTCACCTTTTTTCGTTTACGTGGTTGCTAAGTTAGGTTGTGCTACATCTTATTTTTTTTCCCTTCGGAATATATCCTTAGAATGTATTTATCAAATTATTAAATGTGTTTCATATTTCCACATCTTAATTGTTCTTTTACTCTGTAAAATCGTGTTGTACTTATTTTTGAGTTTTTTCTTGTGAGAAGTAAACACAACAACAAAAAGGACCATCTAACAAAATAAACTAGTGAGGGAGAAAAACAGATGGCAATGAACTTGGCAACTAAGTAAAAAAATCAAAAGTTTGATAGACATGCAACACATGCTTAGAAAGCTAATAAGGACAAATTAGCTTATTTAAACTCTTTTTGGTTGATAGAAACAACTCAATCTTAAGCAAGAAAATAAACAATACAAAAGATAACATACCTGGCAATAGTAGACTACAGGTCACCAAACTTGTGTTTCTTTCTGTTTATAGAGAAAAAGAGAAAGTATATTCATGTGAAAAGAAATGTGTGGAATTAGAGAAACTTTTTTGAAGGAAGTTGCTATAAGAAAATGGAAGACGTGGGTTTCACAATATTCTTGTCGTAATAATGGTGAGATTTGGAAAGATAGCGAACTAGTATATATGCAATTTCAAAAATAATTTGACCAAATTTATGATTGTTATGTTGTATAACATAAATAATAGATTTTGTTATGTTATATACCATAATTAATTCTAATTGATAATTTTTTAATAATAATTAATATTTTATGAATATATTTTTGAATTTTAATAAAATTAAATAATTAAATAAAAATATTAAAGTGACAAATAAAATAAAATTTAAGTTTTGATATTATATGAAATAATTTTGATTTGTTATAAAATACATTTTTTTAAAGATTTTATAATAATTCTTTTTCATTTTAATTTAATATTTATTCTAATTTTAATCTATATTTTCAACAAATATTTTTGAATAAGTGATTATATTTTATTTTTAATATAAGAGTACTTTGATAAATTTTAAATATATCAATTTATAACTTTTTATTTTATCACATTAACTAAATCGCTCTTAACTTTTTCATTCATTTCTCTTTATTTATTATTTTTACTTACTTTCCTCTTTAACCAAATAATTGCTTCTGTTTTTTTGGCTAGTTGATTTTCATCCCTCAACTCGTTTCAAACATATAACAGAAGCACTGTGCACACAGAAGAGCAGCAATCACCACAATCCACAAGACATAATATTTACCTTGCATGTAAAGCATTTAGAAAGAGTTCCTCTATAACAACCTGATAACAGGTCGCAATACTAACATGGTTTTATTTTGAATGAGAAAACCAGAAAACAAACTGATTTCAACTTCAAACTTAATAATCACATATATTTCACCTTATTAAAGTTACAAAAGATCTTATCTTAATTTTGATTTACAACACTTGCTGCTAAAAGACATTCAACATGAGTAAACAAAAAAAAATACTAAATTAAATGCATGATTGTCAGTTGACATAGAATAATTATTATAGTTGCTAGTGGTTGACAAGAGAAAAAACAAAAGTTCTATCCTCTGAGAGCATAATGCTAAACATGCTGTTGGCATAAATATCTAATCCTAATATCCTATAAATACAATCATTCAGAATGTAGACTTCAGCTTTGGACAATTGTGGCTTTTGGGGTAGAAGGACATGGAAGAAACTTCTGTACTCAATCAAATGACACTGAAATTAAGAAAAAAAAATCCCGACTTTACAGTAAAATTCTTTCTTTTTTAAATCATAAAGAGGGAAAATCCCAGTAGTTAGAAATTTGCATCATCCTCTACAAAATTCAACAAAAACTTCAAAACCGAAGACTTAAGATCCCCATTCACTCCTTTATTTTTTGTTTCAAACACACCCTTCATAATTCTTGTGTATAGCCTTTCAAGTTGTGGAATGCTGAAACTTTCACTTCGCTTCACAAAAAGCTGCTTGACAGACTCCACTTTTCTTAAAAATTCATCATCTAGCACTGTGACATCCTGGGGACTATTGCCATCAGCAAGGTTGTTCGTACAAGTTCCATGCAAGTTTCCTTCAATTGACATAGGTTCAAGGCTTTTAGGATTAGTGTCATTAGGTTGATGCTCCCGGGAAGACTTTGGCGGAACAGAATCTTGCGACTTGTCTTCTGCTATCAACCCAATTTGAATGAACTTTAAAATCAGTATTTGAACTGAAGTTGGCAGGTATATGGAAACAAGTGAAGAAGAAACTAATTTGAAACCAAATCACACAAATATAATATTTGTTTTAAGCATAACCAAGCACATAGGTGTGTGGAAAGCAAGGACTTGAAAAGCAAAGATGTCTACCTACTCATGACTATCATGCCTCATACCTGCATGCACTTCGGCGATCTTCTTAGCTCGCTTCAATGCCTCATAACTCTGATCCACGTTAACCTCTGGTTGGACATGACGAAGTCGAGCACTCATTCTAGTACCAGTACCCAGCTGCACAACAGGAGAAGCAGGGAATGTTGAATCCTCTAATTCATCAGACAGTTGAACTGGGCCACCTTCGCTAGCAATCTTGTCACAATAAGCAATCAGTGCTGGATCCATTTGTGAGAGCATTCCATGCACCTGAAGAAGTAAAGAAAAGAAAAAATAAGATACGCAGGAGCACTTGCTAGACAGCAGTCAACATCAAGATGTAAAACGTCAGTCAAGAGAAAGTCCATGCACCGCATCACGCAGCTCACAAGCTCTACTGACAATCCTAGCACCGTTGTAATCCTCTCCATTGTAGGCCTGAGTTGCAGAAGAACCAAACTTAAGACATGGTTTGAATATTAGAATTAGAGTATGAAGCATTTTCAATATATATAGCCCAACTGCCCCCCACCAAGAAAAAAAAAATTAAGGCACAAATACATGCCTTTGCATTGGATACAATAAGATTGATATCCTGCATGAATGCAGTACATGTAATATATTGGCCATTATCAACATGCTGCAGGATGGTAGCCATGTCTATTGGGTTCTGTATAATTGACCGGTAATTTGGTGCATCTTCGTCTGACACTGGATAATGGAAGGCATTAAATCTTTTGTCATACAGTATCCTGTAACATGGACAAAAATACATATATGTATTGAGAGAGGATGCATACAGTTAATTAAAGGCATTAACGAGCCATACAAAGCCAACAACTGTACATTAAGCATAAGTTGACATACCGGTTGCAAATATCTCTAAGGCACATTCGTAACCTGCGAAGTGCATGTTGCTCAGCTTCCACCTTTGCTTTTAGCTCAGATACTTTTGGACCAGTAGCCAATTTTGGTGCCTTAGGAAGTTCAGGGAGGTATCCCGTATCTTGTGACTTCTTGTTGATTCCCTCCAACAATATTGACATAACAGCTTCTATCAAAAGATTGAAAAACAAAGTCCTATCTTTGGCACATGGCATATTCACTTGATAACTGTTGCAAAGAGAAAGAGGGTGAATGGAGAACTAGAAACAAACGCATGGAGAGTACTTTCAGATTCAAAGAAAAAAATATTATTCAAAATTTTCAACCTTTGCATTTGAACAAACCTACAGTCATTTAACTACTTTGGGAATAACCAACCACATAGACTTCAGTAACGTGATAAGGCACTGAATACTGACGGTAAATATTCTACTACCTCCGTTAACCTAATTTCCCCCATACAAAACCATCCATTTAAAATGATATAATTACATACATAGTATTGGTAAAGAAAAATCCATTTTCTTTGCATTGGAGCTAAAACAATATACTTGCAGTAAATTATATCATGCATACATTGTGCGGTGAGGGAAAACTGAAGTAGGCACTTCCTCAACTTCAGCAGGTTCAACAGAGGATGTACCAAGCAGTAAGATAGGCAGGTCAGATGGTAATTCTTCCAGCAAAGTCAGGAGAACAGCCCTGAGCTGCTCATGAGACTGCAGGATAATTTAAAACAATCAAGCTCAGTTCGTATTAAAAAAAGTAATTCAATATAAGCATACCTGACAGAAATGAGATGCAAATTTTGGGCATTAAAATCAGTTCATTTATCATATATAATTACAGGTAGCCAAGATATACTCACAGTTTCCCACCAAACATCAAACTGTGGTAAATAAAGAATTGATGGTGTTGTTCTTCTAGCTTCACTAAATATATGTACTAATGCCTCTTCTGGTGTCTTTGCACTGGGATCTGACAGAAGAGATGGGAGTCCTAATGAATGCACAGGAAACTTTTCCAGCTCATGTAAAACCGCAGGGCCAAGATGATCCTGTTAAACTAGAGCAGTAAGTATATTCAATATTAAGTTGCTGTAATGAATAATTTTTCAACAACATAAGGTTACAAGAAAATTACCAGCCCTGTACCTTCACCACCACAAAGTAGAAGCCTAGGTCGATACACAAGTGGAATTGCAGACCCGTAGGACAGCATTGAAAGTTTAGTCAACTCAGATGCAACAGAAGCTGCAGGGAAAATATCAGATATAACACTCATGGCTTTCTCTAAATGTCGCTGGAGACATGGTTGAACTACTAGAGACAATGGCCTAGAGTGCACAATGGCTCCTCTATGAGCAGCAGGAGTAATAGTAGACATTGCTTCAATAAAATGAGTCTTTTCTACCTTGACAGAATCAACATCTATAACAAATTTGTCATCACTTGTATAAACTTGTGGATACTTTTGCCGAAATGCATGGATGGCAGCTTCAGTACAAAGAGCTTTCAGATCAGCACCACAGTAACCTACACAACTGGCTGCAAGTTCCTTTTTCAGCTCATTTGGAGGAGGATGTTTCCACTTACGAGTATGAATGTCTAATATCTCAGCACGTGCCTCACAACCAGGTAAGGGAAAGTTAAACTCTCGATCAAATCTACCCGGGCGTCGTAAGGCTCCATCAATAGCATCAATCCTGTTGGTAGCTCCAATTAAAACAACTTGCCCACGAGAGTCAAGACCATCCATCAAAGCAAGCAAAGTGGACACAATTGAATTGTGAATTTGTTCCTGCTTGCTAGACCTCACAGGTGCAAGTCCGTCTATCTCATCAAAGAAGATAATAGAAGGTTGATTCCTTTGTGCTTCCTCAAAGAGTAGTTTCAATTGTCTTTCAGCCTCACCAACCCACTTGCTTAGCACATCTGCTCCTTTGCGCATGTAAAAGCTAACCTTTTGGCCAGCTTTTGAAGCAGCACAAGCCAAAGCCCTTGCAATCAATGTTTTCCCTGTGCCAGGGGGCCCACACAACAACACTCCCCTAGGTGGAGTTATGTGGTAACTTGCGAAAAAATCCGGATATAATAATGGAAAGAAAACCATTTCCTTTAGAGCATCAATGTATTCAGAGAGCCCACCTATATCATCAAAACTAACACTGTCGTCAACCTGTAAGGGTTGGATATCTGCTCCACCCTTGGAGCTTGGTCCAGCAGTTTGAATCCCAGATGTAAGAGTAGCCAAAGCATCACCCTGATGACCCCAACCTGATGCAGCAAGATTTAATCCAAAAGCTGTTGTTCCATGCATGTCTAAGCCACCAAAAAGCCAAGGTGGACCAGATCTGTTACCACCTCGCCCCCATGAAATAGCTGGGCCTTGGTCCAGCTCATCCACAAGAAGTGAGTCATCAGAATCTTCAGGCCTTGCTAAACGATGACGCTTATGAACTCGTGATCCACCTTTCCTTACATCCCTGCTGACCTTGGTACCCATACCTTGATGTAACACTCTTCGAGGAGACCTAGGCCGAGCCTTTCTTTCCTCCATAGAGAACCTCCGAACATCTGAACGATTCCGAAGATCATAGCGCCTTCTTCCATCCTGCTCTTCTTCACCCTCTTCATCATCACCATCTTCATCACCTTCATCCTCACCTTCATCTTCACCCTCAGCGTCCCCCTCAATCTCATTTTGGTCATCATCTGCATCATTTTCCTCAGCATCATTTCCATTTTCTGTTTCATCTTGATCAACCTTTTCCTCTGACAGGTCTTGCTCATCATCTGATTCTGAAATCAATCGTTCTATCACAGCACCCTTTGAACGACGAGGACGTAAGCCTTCACGTCGAGGTGCTGGCTTAGTATCGGCCGCTCTTTTGCGCTTAGAAGACATCAAACCATCCCGTTTGACTCTATTTTTAATCTGGTTTCTCAATGAGGGATATGCAGGTCTCTGGAACACAGACACATACCTTCAGCCCAAATTATAGCAAATTCAAGTTTATTACACAAAACTTTGTATTATGGAGTATAAAACCTCACCATTAAGTCTTCGTCTTCAGCTCCAGAGCTATCTGTAAAATCTTCAAGATTTACATTAATCCTTCTCTTCCTTGTTGAACGGCGAAGGTTGGCAGAGCCAGACTAAGAGAAGTACAGATAAAACAACCCGAGGATTTAGATACATCCCATGTAATACTGATGAATTATAAGCATCTAATCAAATTCAGCAAATGACGCGATTCAGAGTAATGGGTGAAATAGAATGCAGATTCCAACATTAGAAAAACAATAATACCCACCACTACCTACAAAATTCACACCCTTCGATCTTTTTTAATGAATTATACCAATTCATAAAAACAATCAATTGCGTTTGCCTGTCAAAAATATCTCAAAAGAAGCCAAAACAAAGAAACAGGGAGAACAGCTATTGTGCACAATCATATTCAGCAAAGCAGAGACCAGAGGTTGATGAAGTTAAGGTATCTGATTATAGATCAAGCAAACTTGGTTGCTAAAGTAGAGCATTCTGTTAAGTTACCAGTGAAGGCAACATAGATTGGAAGAAACTATTACATCTAGAATTTTATACATAGATAGTAAATAATTTAGTGCTTGGTTGCAAGAATCAATTGTCAGTATGACACTTGTTATATTTGAATAGTTCTATATTAAAATGGACACTGCAGAGCAGTTATTTCTATAAGCAAGTACAAACTAGTTCGCAGTAAACTTAAAAATATTATGCAGAATTTTAGAAAAAGCTCTCTGCCAATCGCAGATTTTGCTAATAATAGCCACCAAATGAGTACGAGTCAGAACCTGGTGATTTACAACTAAACACATTTCCAGCACATTTAGAGGTAAACTTTTTTGAAGAAAATAGTATACAAACACAACTAATTAATCGTGAGTACTCTGAGCAAACAATTGTTTTTGTGTTTGGATATGTTAAATATAGTGAAAATTATATATTGGAATTAATCCCTTGTGTTAAATACACACATAGGGTTCTCTATTTATAATATAAGAAATATGGGCTAAGCCCAAATACAAAGGAATATGTAAGAATAAAATAAAATAAAATAAGAACAATGTTTCCCTAATAAACATATAAGGACTATGTTTCTCTAATTAACATAAACACAATATAAACTAAATATAATATCTCTAACACTCCCCCTCAAACTGGAGCATACAGACTGTATGGACAAAGCTTGGAATAAATAAACTCAATTTGAAATATATGATCTGTCTTCAAGAGTGTGCGGCAAACAGATGTGCAATCACATGTCGACGAACAACTAACAGCAATTTATGGACAGTAGTAGACAACTGCGAAACTTCAAATAGCACCATGAAACTTCAAGTGGGATGACTTTGACAAAGGAGAACAATGACAAACTCCAGGGACTGAATTGCCATCAAGTAAGGATGGGGCTTGCATCAAAACTACAGGGATTTCCATCACTGACTGATGGGGCCTGTAGTGGCTAAAAGCGACAAAACTACAGGGAATGTCATCACTGACTGATGGGGTCTATAGTGGCTAAAAGCGACAAAGCTACAGGGAATGCCATCACTGACTGATGGGGCTTGTAGTGGCTAAAAGCGACAAAACTACAGGAAATGTCATCACTGACTGATGGGGCCTGTAATGGCTAAAAGCGACAAAACTACAGGGAATGCCATCACTGACTGATGGGGCTTGTAGTGGCTAAAAGCGACAAAACTACAGGAAATGTCATCACTGACTGATGGGGCCTGTAGTGGCTAAAAGCGACAAAACTACAGGGAATGCCATCACTGACTGATGGGGCTTGTAGTGGCTAAAAGCGACAAAACTACAGGGAATGTCATCACTGACTGATGGGGCCTGTAGTGGCTAGAAGCGACAAAACTGTAAGGACTGCCATCATTGACTAGTGGAGTCTGAAAGCCTAAAACCTGGCTGGAAACATACTCCCTCTCACGGCGAACGGCGGAAATGACGGCGCGCCGATGACAGACCGTGAAAGTGGAAGATCATAATGAGCTCTTATTCATCAAAGCACCCAAAAACAAATCTGACAGATTTGACAAAGGGTTGGTGAAATTGTTTCAACCCATAATTTTAGTGTTGAAATTTCTTGGTGTTAACTACTAACTGTCCTTGAAGACCTTTCAGAATAGAGAAGATAGCGGAAGCAGTAGAGGTAGAACTAGGTGTTGGTGCATCAGTGGCACAAGTGGCGGAGACGGTGGCCGGAGACGGTTGCCGGAGACGGTGCTGGCGGCGGTGTCCGGTGACGGCAGACGGCCGGTGACGGACGACCGAAGACGGTGGCCGGCGGCGGCGGACGGTCTGAGACGACGGATGGCCGGCGGCAGTGGACAGCTGGCAGGTGGCGAGCAGCAACGGGCAGTGGTGAACAACAACATCGAACAGATGCGAGACAAAAACTAGAGATTTCCCATTGAAGTATAAAGGCATAGGTTGAAAAAGAAACTTTTAGGGGGGGGGGGGGGCGCCGGTGGCGGCGGCCACCGACGACAACAAAGACAAAGTAGAAAAGGATCAGAAAACCTGCTCTGATACCATGTTAAATATAGTGAAAATTATATATTGGAATTAATCTCTTGTGTTAAATACACACATAGGGTTCTCTATTTATAATAGAAGAAATATGGGCTAAGCCCAAATACAAAGGAATATGTAAGAATAAAATAAAATAAAATAAGAACAATGTTTCCCTAATAAACATATAGGGACTATGTTTCCCTAATTAACATAAACTAAATATAATATCTCTAACAGGATGTAATTCTTTTAAAAACACAAACAGAGACTACTACCAAAGACACAACATCATCAATTGTCCAAAGCCTTATCTTAACTTCACGAGACAAGAAAAGATAGCAATTTGTTTTTAAATTCTAAAAAGACGACATAAACAACAAGAAAATGAGTCTTATGAAGCATTCATACAAACACACGTCAGTATACAGACCATTTGTGCTAATTACATCAAATACCATTGTCCACATAAAATCCTTGACAATTAGTTAGAGGACCTTTGAAAGAAAGAGCCAGACAGCGAAATATTTCACACAAGAGGACTGTGATCAACAAAACAGAATGAGGGTTCACCTGGATAAGATGCAAATGGATTCAAAGATCACAGTAAAGTAACAAATAACAATTGAAAGCACAAATCAGTCTTATGATAAAGCAACTTTATCAGCTCCTCCATGATTCCATCATTAGTGTTTCCAGAAAAAAACATGGAGGACAAGCTTTACGAAACATTGAAACCTGGTATGGTGAAAAAACAGAAACTGGATGCTGAATTCCAAGCCATGCAGAGGTACTAAAATTGAGCCTTTTGTTTGTCAAAAGGAAAATTAAATTAAATTGACAAAAAAGGAAAAATAAATACATTAAAAAAAGTGAAAAACAATAAAATAGCAAGTGTCTTTAGGGGCTGTGTGGCATTTTTTTTTTCACTGCTAATAAGAGATATGCAACCTAGTTTTCCTTTTGTTTCTTGTTTTCTAAAGTTCACCCAGGAAATAATGAAAGCAGTCTTTTGTTGTTTATTATTTACACTATTTCCAACATAAACTTTTGAAAACAAGGAACAGGGTGACAAGAGAAAATGTTTTCTCGACTCTAAAGCCAAACAACCCTGATAATTTCATAGATATGTCCACATTTTAACGTAAAGAATTAGAGGGCAGGGGAATTTCATTGTCAATATCATATATGACAATTTGAGTGACACAGAACCTATGGGATTTAAGCAATAAATAGAGTCATCCCCACTAAGAACTTTGCTTCTAGAACTGATTTGGTATACAGACACTTACATTAGCATTAGAATCTTGTGGTTTCCGAATCCCTGGACGCAACATTTTGGCAATCTGAGAAGCTGCAGTCCTTGTTTTGTTCTTGTTTTTCCTTGTGCGCCTAAGATTTTGGTTATAAAACAAGTATGGTCGGCCATAAATGTTTGGCCTTGTCTTGATCCTGTCACTTGAGCGCACTTGTCTCAAATCAGGGCCATCTTGGCCTGACCGTTTTGGATACATGAAGCAATGCTAAATTTTGCAAATAAAAAATCACATAAATAGCATATCTCAGCCAGCAACACCTGCAGCAGAAATCAGCAGAATCTACAGCACTTAAAATTTTTCAAAGATAAATGCTTACAATCATTGCATACCAAGGTAATTATCAATTAGAAAGTCTTCTCCACAGCATCATACTAAACCCTTTCCCACTTACATGCATAAAAATTTAAATAAGCGTTGAAGAATCATAATACTAACATTGTTATGTGAAACTTTGAGAAGTCAAACATATGTTTAAGATTATCTAGACCACAAAAAAATACATAAAGATGAAATTAAAAAGTTCAATTTGATTTTTTACATTAATACACAAAGCAAGTCATCATAGTGGTACAGACAGGGAAGCTGCAGCCAAAGTCAGAAGAACCATTTTCAAAGTGAAATGCAACATTCAACATGCTTGCAAGTATCAGGCTCTAGCATACAATTCTCAAACTAACATCGTCATAAACAAAGCATTTATAGTTAAAAAAATACAAAGTAACATAACAAAAAAAACAAATAAAAAGAAAAAACATTGCATCAAGCAATCAAAAAGGAACCAAATAACCCAAATTCCATAAAATCAAAAACAAAAACTATCAGTGAACTAGGGTGTGAAGGGCGCGAGTAATGGTGTTGTAAGAATTAGACAGCAGATACAGAAAGTGAAAAATCAGAGCACACCTGATCCCAAGGAATGAATGCAATAAGTTAGGGTTTCGGCGAAGGTCGCAGAAGAAGGATAAAAAGCATCACTTTGAGTTTCAGAGTTCAAAACCCTTTCTCTTGGTCCCTCCTCCTTCTCTCATGTGTGTATTTTTCTCCTCTCCCCGTTCCCACTTAGCTTCCAACCAAATGCCAAAAATATTTCTCTGCTGTAAAACTAGATCCGGGTTGACCCGTTACATACGACCCACATAAGAAAAACAGAATTTATAATTGGGCCGCTCCAGAAAAAAAAAAGTCCAAACATTTTACAAACAGATAAACAGTTTATTACAACCAGTGTTTACCAATAAAATGGGAATATGATAATTTATTAATTTTATTATGATTAAATTAGTGATTATTATAGTGATAATATTATTTAATGCATTAAATAATGAGGTGAAAATGTAAAAAAAAAAAAACTACATGAAAAGTATTATTTCAAGATGTGACATTATTCTGAATCAACTTATGTATTATTTAAAAAAAAAGTATAGAATCTTCTTTCATGGTACAACAAGAAGATACACTGATTCATTCATTGTAACTTAGTTTTGTGATGTAAAATTTTTTATATGTGTTCTTATATCATTAAAAAAATAAAAATATTAATTAAAATTGGCTAATAATTTCTTCAAGATTTCGGACATTTAATTCACTGATTAATTATTACAATATCTACAGTTAAGCATTTGAGTTTGAGTATTTCAAATTGTCTAAATAATACAAAGCTAAAAAAAATCACAATTGATTATAATAAGAAGTTATTTGGAATAATTTTCATAAAATAAAGCATTTCTTACAAACAATGATTTTTTCCATAGTAATTAAATATGAATCAAATCTTTTTTTTTTAATTTCTAAAAATTTGATTACTAAATTATTTCATCTCAAATTATTTTTAGTTTTAAACAAATGGACCCTTGTTTTATTCTGCATTTTTTATCTTTCTATTTTTTCTTTAATTTTATAAAATAGTTATTTGCTTCTATTAAGTTTCCTCTTCTTCTTTTTTTCTTACTTATTATTACACTTAATTCAGTATATTTTATAACTATATATATATATATATATATATATATAAACATATATTATTATTTTTTAAAATGATTTAAAATAGTAAAAATAGTATATAATAATAATAATTAAATTAATATAATAAATTTAAAAATTGTAACAGTTATGCCCCTTTTTTTGAAAAAATATATATCTAATAGTTACATATATTAATGTAGAATTTTTTTATAAAAATGCAAAATTAAAGATATTATGGATACTTTATTTTTAAAATGACTTTTACAATTACAAAATAAATAAATATATCCTAAAAATATGCATTATAAAATAATTATAGTTTTATATATTGAAATAGATAAAAATAAATAAATAGATGCAGGTAAAATTATATCTAAATCATATGAAGACTAAGATTTAGTATGAAAGCAATTTGATCAATTTATTAGTATGAAAGCAAAGTAAATTGGTCTATAGTCCTTTTAAGAATAAGAAAAAAAGATTCATAATTATATTAAAATATTATTTCTCTAGAATTTGATAATTCATCATGCAATAATGAAAACAGTGATGATAAAACAAAATAACCCCCTTAAAATATTAACAATTATTATGAAAAATTACCAATGTTAAAAGTTAGAATAATTACATTTATGTATAATCATTAAGCCTATTTAAGATGTAGTATGCTAGTTTTTATGAATTTTATCTATAGTAATACCTAGTTCATTATATAGGTGTTTAGTACAGTCTCTTAATTTTTCATGTATTCTTCTATCAGTCCTTTATTACAAGAGATCAACTAAGTATTCTAAAAATATATTTTCTGTCTCAAGTACCAACAAAATCATATATTTGGTGGAAGAAACTTGGTTCTCCCCTGACAAAAATAGACTAGAAAGACATTTACCGTGGCACTATGAAGCACATTTTACCTATTTTAGATACTCAGGGTGAAAGACAGCTAAAAAAATAGGAAGTTTATTGCTACAAAAAGAATGAAAAAATACCAAATGATTGAGAAAGAGACAATTAAACTAAAAAAAGGGGATGATGTTTCCATCTGTGTATAGTTAAAATACATATCTATTATGGCAATCTTGTACACCTAGCATCCAGCAGCTCTCAAGAATTTATCAAAGGGGCTTGCAGGTGGTAGCTTTAAAGAATGTTGTTGTCCAAAATCAAATGAACAGGGGCGAACTTGATATTGTGCTTGAAATTGTTCCTGACTGACCAACTTCAGATCATCTTCAGAATAGTCCAGTGTCTACGCAATGGCACAGTAACAAATAATAACCCTTTCAATGTTAAGGAACAACTTTATATTTAATCTAAACTTTTGGTCGATTATGATGCATCATGCAATGGTGTCCATTACATAAATTGAAGCAGTAAACAAAATAAATGAACTTTATATATGATTTAAGCTAGTGAATGATTTTTATTGGTTCTGAGTGACTTTCCTCTTTCCAGATTTTATTTTCTAATGATAGTAATTTGATCATTGCTTAATTCAATGGTTACCTAAACTGGGACATTGACGACAAACAATTGACCAGCATGATCATCTGAAAAATAAATTATTCTTTCACTATATACTTTTCTTTTGTTGTAAAATGAGATTTTCATGTTAAGAAAGCATACTAACCTTAATTGGCAAAGGGGAAACTTTCATTTCAATTTCACTTGAAAGAACTATTGCCCTAGTTTCCTGCTGGTGTTTGAAACTGTGAAGAACTGACATCTTCTTTTGTTTTCCTGTTACAAGTGCCTCACACTGGTTCTTCATTTGGTCATAAGGCACAGGAGTTGATGAAATGGGAAAACTAGCCACCTGTCGTGCAGTTTCCAATACCTATCCATACAATGATCCATGAAGTATTTTTTAAAAACATAATTTTCATCCTCCAACAGAAACAAACATTGATTTAAAATACAATCACATAGTGAAGCAACCTGAACAAAATATAAAATAATATTTTTCAACAGAAAGAAATCCAGTTTTTATTCTCCAGCTGAAACATCTAAGATGGATTTAAGATACAATCACCTACCCAAACAGCTAAAACTAAAAATAAAAACATATTATAATTTTACCGATTGTAAGAGTTCATTAACACTTAGAATGTCTGGATTGTTGCTAGATAGTGATGATTTACGATCTGACTGACTTCCACTAGGTTCAGGCCGGGCCTCTTCATCTATCAAAGCTGCCGAAGCCACAATCTGGAAACAACATGTCATAGTACTGAGACAGAAAAAAAGCTTCTGAAACCACTTAAATGAAAATACAATTTTCAGGAATTTTACCTCATCAAAATCTGGGAACTCAATCTGAGCAAGTGGAGAAGACTGCACTGGTGTCTCCATAAACAAAGGAGGTCCCAGTGGATAGGCATCATCAGGGGAAAACCCTTGTACAAGTTGTTTTTTTATGGTTGACAACTCATCCTGGTTAAAATGGAAAAGTCATATTATTTATACTTATCCACTACTGAAGTTTTCCTTGGCAAGCAACTCAACTGCAGCTATTTTTGTATGACATGCTACATACATAATATAATATTTGCAAGTATCTTTTATACATTAGAAAAACATTGGTTTGAGTGATAGTTTTTAGAATACATGCAAGTGCATAAACAGCTGTGAGTATAACTTCATAAGTAGAAAAATGAATCAAGCACAACCAATTAGCCACTTATAATAATTATTTCAAAATAGCAAATCAAATCATGATTCGTCAAACCAACTAAACCTGATGCGCAAACTTTTCAATCTGAGAAATTATGTAGCTCATTTCCTGATGATGGCTTAGGTAACTAGTTGGATGTTTGTAATTTCTAATAACAAGCAGAAAGTCAGTCGTTATCTATCCTTAAACTAGAAGTGCAGTATTTGGTAAAAAGCTTGAGCAAAATATTTTCACCATTTAATCCAACAACTATGCTGTGATTTGTGTTTGATATGTTTAACCAATGGAAAACTGAAATACAGTGGTGTCTACTTCATCCTCCTAACCCTGGCTACTTCCCAACCATGAATCTAAGCAATTGAAATAAATTCATATTACCTCTGATAATTCTGAAAATTTAGTCAGGAAGAATGATATTACAGTCTCTTTCAATTCCTTATCATCCAATTTAATTGCTGACAGTGTCTTCATAGCTGAAACATCATCTTCCTGAGACCCATAAACTATCTTCTCTGATTCTGTATAAACAGCACACAGCTTGACATCATCGACCAACTCAAGGAAAGGATCTACCTGTGGGTTTAAAACACTAATTAATTTACCTTATTATTATTCAAAACAAACATGTAGTAAAATTCAATTTTGAAAAGCAAGCTGAATAATGAGGTCATGCAATGGGGAACAAGTGATTAGGGGAAGAAACTTACAGTTAAATTTGTCAAGGATGCTTTAACTTTTGGAATTAGCTCAGGGAAATTCCCTGCCCTGGCTGAGAATATAAGCATGTATGATGCTAAAGTGAAAAGAGACCTCCTTCGAGATGGTTGCAAACCTCCTTTGAAATGCATGTAGACAACAAGCATGTCAGAAAATTCCAGCATAAAACCATTATCTTATATTTAGTCATAATAAAAAATATTATGGCATGCACAGTCATAGAAAGTGGATTTATTCTTAACTCAATCTTATAAAATCGGTTTACAAGGTAAGGTTTTTACCCACATACATACCCTAATTTGAACATATCTCTAATTGATGTAGGATCTTCAACACACATACCCTATGTGATTTAATATTTGTGGTTGGTGATAACAGCCCACGATAGTGGGTGACATAGTAGATCCAACTAATATTTTTAGGATAGACTCTTATACCATCTTAAAATGTAGACTTTAAGACTAACTCAATCTTAAATTGACTTAAAATGTGAGATTTGCACTCACTCCATGCTTTGGGCCCAACAATGGATCTAAGATAGGAGAAGATGCTAACTATTTTGAAAGCAAAGATATGATACTATCTTGGAATTTCTGTTTAGGGTCTAATTCTGCTCACAAAACCAGCTTGTAAAATGAAACTCTACACCTCTTATAAGCAATATTTAGGTCATATCACCATGCAATGAGAAATAAACAACCCCCCACCCCATGCAGCCCAAAGTGGCTGCAATTAAGGCAACTTTCCAATTATTTAAACTGCACCTTAAGAAGTTGAGGCAAGTGGTGTATGAAAATAAGCTATAGGTTTGGATACTATACTAGATTTAATCTTAAAAATAACTGAAATTAAGTTCTCCAACAGGTATTTAAATTGCACCACCAATAATTGAGGCACCTAATCTGGACTTTCCATCATTAGCCAATTTGTATTTGTTCCAGATAAAATTGGATATAGTAATAATTGTGTAAAGAAGGCAGCTTGTCAAGATAAGATAAAAAAAATCACTTATATGTTCATGTTCAACTGACCTTCTTGATCCAAAGAGAGGCTCATTAGGGAAAATGCCAGTTGGAAACATCTTACTAAAGCCATGTAACTGGATGTCTGTTGAAAGTAATTCACATCATCACCATGAATTTACACAAATTAATTAGTTAATTAAATTATTCGGCTCATATGTTATTGGATTAATAAAAGAAATTAACAAAAACATGGTGTTTCTTTTTTCATTTCCAGAAGAGATTAAAACAGTTAAAATGCTGGTCACTACCGCTAAATATAGTTAATTTCACACCAAATTGAAATACACCTCGACAGCAGTTCTTGACTCAGGTAATGAAGTAATAGTCTGAGAATATTAACTAGGCTGCTTTATAAAAATATAAGATTAAGATATAAAAGTAGAAGTGACCCCAGCAACAGTCAACTGATTATTGAAAATGTACACTGTTATAAATAAATAACAGTTAAAGAAAATAAACAAAAACATTAGTGTATTGTATTTAGTGACATTAAATATAAAAAACCATTATCTTTACATTTTAGTATTTTACCAATCTCACCTTTGAACGAGTGAACAATAAAGCAATGCTATAAGTGTGAGCCATTGCCTCAAAATTTGCAGGGCCACCATCCATAGAGGTTGCCTGAATCCAGATTGAAGAAAGCAAGAGACTCACTTGGTGACTGCTTAACCGAAAAGAGCTTAGCTCCTGAAAATTTAGTTAAAACATGCAATATTTCATTAGCAATTACAGCAAATAGAAATACCTTGGTCCTCTCCACTATTTTAGAAAAAATAAAAATATAAAAATATATAATCTAAACTAACTGAACAACTTCCTATGACAACTAATATAATTGGAATTAATAAAGCTTGTATGAAGTGCAAACCAAGAAGATTAGGCACTACCATCAGCATTTCTTACATGTCTACTAAATCAATTAATAACGATGAAAAGAATAAACAAAAATTCCTCATACATGTTTTCCATTCATTAGTGCCCCAGGAAAGATGTGAGCATGGTATGGACGAATTGCATATTTCTCACTCACACCAACTACTGCCTTTCCTTCCGCGTGTTTCCCATTCATATACTCTGCTCCTAAAAGATTTTCATGCTGAATGGAGAAGCTTTCGCTTGATACCTTCTCAGACATCTTTGTTACTTGGTCTAACTGAGGAGAAAATGGTGATGGAATAAGCACTACAGAAAAGATGCGATGAGCTCCAACTCGGGTTTCATGATCAGAGTGAGCCATGGCCAGGAGCAATTGATGAAACAAAGCATCAGGGAAAGCCTGAAAAGACAAAAATAAAAAATAGTACAGATTTACTCTGAAGCACATAGAAAACTCCATTTCCAGTCAAAGTAACTAAGAATACTTGCCTTCTTGTAATATGATACATTAGGGATGGACGTGATTAGCTTTGCAGTTTGATAAACAGCAGAAATTGTCGTTCTTGCATTGTAGTTGTAGTTGAGATATTCTCTAACACCACAGCCATCAAATCAAGAATGGGTCCTACATCCCCAACCTGCCATTCTCAAAGTGTTATAACAGAAGCAGCATAAAGTTAAAAAAAAAAGGAAAAAAATGCTGTGCATACCTTGTTGGAAAGATGCAATATACACATTTCCAAGGCAAATTGAAGTTCAGTATTCAACTTAAACCCATCATTTCCAAAGCTGGAAGCTTCGGCTGAATTTTGCAGAGTCTTCCTTAAATGTTTAATTAGTTCAGATATTGCACCAAGTATTGCAACCGAAGCCTGTTGCTTCACATTTTGTGCAAGTTTTGTTGTTGTGTTAATAATATTAATCTGAAGGATCGGTTGCTTAGCAACATTTTTATGATCCAAGTGCTTGACCAAAACGGACAACAGAAGGCAGGAATTATCTCCTAGTGCGTAAAATGAGATAATCAATATATTGAAATAAGCGACAAAATCATTTTTTAAGAAAAATCACATCACTTAGTATTGCAGGGCTACCTGATTCTGCTAAAAGAGATTGTAAGTAAATCAAAACATGAGCAGCAACTCCTTTTTCAGAAGACCATTGATTTTCAGAATCAAAATAATGAAAAAGAGGTTCAAGAACACGCCGTAAAGTTGTAGCTTCTCTTGCTAATTTGACCATATTATACAAGCAGACCTTTGACCAGTATGTAGGATCTTTAGCAGTATCCCTGTAAAATGTGTAAGACATAAGGGCTTTGGAACCATAACTGTTGGCTTCATAATAAAGGGTGGGAAGAAGAGTAAGGTATGACATACAACACAATGTTCATCTCATTTCCAGTCACAGCTTTCAGCAACAAAGGATCCTTCTTAGTGATATCTGTTAAAGGGTCTTCTACTTTAGGAAATCCCTGTACTATAGGGTCCAGTGACTCAGAATTCAGCTTATCTTCCACGGAAGATTTGGAGTTAGATTGGAGACTCGTGTAATTCTCCAAAGTCACTGATATAATCTATTTCAAAACCCAGCCGCCCAACCAAGTAAAAGAAAATAATTAGATAGGAAAAACTTTAAATACACAAATTTAGGTTCAAAATTAGGAAAAATAAATAAAATAAAAACATAGCAAATCAAACTTCAAAGAAATGCATCCCTTTCTTATACATCTGTTCTTGTACTATTGAACAAAAATTGAAAGAGTAAAAGTAAGGATGTAGTACTCACTTCATCTGAAACCATGGAAAGATGTGAGTGCTCACCCATGAAACGCACCTAGCCAAAGAAAAAGGACAGAAAAGAACAGGTATCAACAATAGAATGTACAAGTGACCTACAGGGCAATTGATAAGCGATACTATTGCAGGAATGACATAACCACTAACCAGTTCAAATTATTTAATCTCACTCTTACAGACATTTACAAAGCCAATCGTTATTGACAGCTAAATAACCACATAACATGATCGGTGATCACTAAAACTGCTAAGGACCATATTACATTCTATTCATAAGCAAAGAGTTTATATTCATAAAAGATAGTTATGGGGTTACTTATGTGTATTCAATCAAAAATGAAAAGAGAAGCCCTGAATGCCATTTATGTCAAATTACAGGAATGAATAAGCAATTTCCAAGAAACATAACCAATGAACCAGAGAAAGTAAGGTACCATATAGGATAGAGCTTGTAGTCCAGCTGAACGTAGACACAAAGCTCGTTCATCTTCCCCCACTTCTTGAGCCAATTGACATAGCTTAGGAATAAAACCCTCTAAGTTGAACATGTATGTACCATCTGTCTATTTTAACTTAAAAAAGTCAGGATAGCAAAAACTCATGCCTTTCAAAAAAATGTGAAAAAAAAAGATTGAGCTAGGTCTGAAAAATGCAATATATAGCAAGTAGCCCGACTGAAAATGCAGTTATCCACAATAAGCCCCACAAGGGGAACTGTGATTTTTGAGCTCCAGTGGTATCCATTTTCACTGGCTTCCCGAACTTTCACCGAGAGAAAAGATACTTAAATTTAAGCAAAGAATTCAAAGGGATGTCAGATATCTCTAACTATGCACCATCCAGATAAGTCAATCCCACAGCTATATTAATTCCATCAGGTCAGAAAGGTTTCATAACTAAATACCTGGCAATCTAGAAAATCAAAAAGAACGTTGCAGCCTAAGATCCTGATTTCATCTGTTCGGGTTTGATCTAGAAGAGTCCGAATAATCTCTAACAAACTACCAGCAAAAAGAGGCCTGCAAAATTAGGAATTGTCATTTGAATACCACCTTATATTTCAAATTAAAAGAAGAGGCAATAGCAATCAGCCAATAGATATATCATAGGAACCACAACTTCATTGTATAAGAAAAACTATAACACGGTTTTATATTACCTCAAATTGTAAAATCACCAATGTTATATGAGAAAAAAGGTTTGAAACGAGATCATGTTTTACATCCTTTTCTAGTTCACAAACTTTAGGATATTCAGATCACTGCACAGTCATTGTAAATAATGATAAAAAAAGGAAATTGCATAGTAAACATTTCATTATTCAGTGAATTAAGATTGATGTAGTAGTTGAAAGAGTGAGTCATGCTAACAAGTGCCATAAGGGCACTGGTTAAAGAGCATTAAATACAGCCAATGAAATGCTTTTAGTTACTTAACTAAATTATTTAATAACTTGTGTGTTTCTGGTATACTGATACATCTTTTTCCAATAAAAAAAATTATAATTTTTGTTTCCATGCGTCCTTAAGGCACTAGTTTACATTCATCTAAAAGAAATTATTATCATTGAAGTATCAGTTAGGAGCATATAGAATTTATAAAATCAATGACTGGAACTTCCAATATGTAATTTCATGTGCAAATTTTTGTTCTGGCAAACTACAACTACTATTCATCAAAGATTGATGACAATCTATATCCTGTTAGCAAACTTACATCTGTTCCTTACATGACGATAAGAATTTCTTGTATATGAACAAGACAACTTTCACTGAGCCAAAGGTTTCATAACGCAAATCCTTGTAACATATTTGCTCCAAGTAATCAGTAATCTGCAAGTTTAAATTCATTAAAAAATTGAAGCAAATGGCATTTTCTCCAGCACTAAAGATAACTTCAGACATAAAATAGTTTTCATCATATTAATCAAATCAAATATTTTCTCAAGAGAATCATTACTATCTACATTCTATCCATTTAGTCGTAATGTGTCTTGATTACACAACGTAATTGAACTACAGGTGACAGAAAATAAAGACTTTTGAGAATGGCTTCACCTTTGGAATTCTCAGTGGGTTCTTGGAAGCATAGTCACATAGTTTTCCAATTTTTCTGTCATTAAGTTCAGCCTCCTGCCAAGCACGGTATCTATCATGCATAAGATGATGGGTACATAGGGGAAAGAAAAATCACCGAGAGGGGCTCCAAAGCAATCAAAATATTTAAATAATATATAATGTTTACTATAATAGAAAAATTGTCATGAAGAATCTTGATACTGAAAATTCATATTCAGAGGTCACACTAGACTAGTCACTTAGAGTGGAAACGGTAACAAACAAATCTTGATATCTTAAATAATAGCATAACATGAGCTGAAAATGTCACCTGATTGCGTGGGAAAATATCGGCTAGCAACTTCTTGTATCGTTTCACCGGTTGTCTAGAGCTCGCCCGCAGAGAAGGACAGACGCAACATAGGTTGCCACAGACGGGCACAACCCGCCTGGACATAACTCCCATTTTGCTATGGACCCAGAAGAATCTCCACAATATCAATCAATCCACTCTGGAAACTGCCTCCACAATTCACATTCCAGTAACAACAACACAAATTAACCAAGTGTTTATTTAACCGTTCTTCATCAAGGCTCACCACTACAACTTAACTAAAACTCAGTCAACTCCATACCGCAAAAATAAGAAATTTAGGCCAAAAAAAGCAAAAACAAAACGGATTGAAAAGTAGAAACCAAACAACAACCTACATTGACTTACCCAAAACTCAAACGGTTGCAAAATCAAAGGTCCCGGGATTCTGGTCACGATCTGGATTGAACTCCAACACAAAAATTTCAGAAAATTACTCAGATTAAAACTCAGAAAGCTGTAGCTCACGAGTTTCTCAGATTCAATTGAACATCAAATTTGAAGAAATTAAACAAAGAAATAGCAAAGTAAAATAAATAAAAGTAATGTTCTCCTTCTTCTAAAAATAATGGCAATGGGGACAGAGGATGGAACACTCCACCGACATTTTCGTTGTTTTCAGTTGGAAATTATAAATGCTTTAGGAAAACAACGCTTTCATTCCAGCATCAACATGTACTTGCCTACTGTCTAGTTAAAGCATGAAATGAAACAGATAATAAAAATTTAATTAATAATTGATAGAAAATGGAAGGGATGCGTCACCATTGGCGTGGTTGGGAAGTTGACTGCACGATGACCACTCTGTTGCGCTTCATCATCATCGTTTACGCGTAAATCATTCAACGCCGTCGCTGTGTATATAAAAAAGTTTCTTAAATCTTTCTTTTGTATGAAAAGAGAAAATAATTAAGTCTCAAGTTAACCAAATTACATTATTTTTATTTTTATTGATGTTAGAAATTTAAAACCATAATAAATATATTTTATTAATTTAATTGAAATCATATTCAATAACTTCATCAATGATTATTGCAGAGGTCTCGTGACAAATGGCATAAAAGAAATATGAAAATATAATAATATTTATTATTTAATATGTTTTCAATTAAAACAGTCAACTTATTTTTTGTTATTTTATATTTCTTAACACATAGATATAAAAAATAAAAAATAATATAAAATCGTGTTATTTAATTAAAAAAGTTAAACAACAAAAATTTAATTAAAAATGTAAATCATTTAAATTTTTAATAAGTTAACAAACTTTAATTAAAATTCAAAACAAAATTCATCGATATAAATCTGTGGAGATGTTTTACTAAAATATAGGTATTAAAGATGTATTTTTATAAATTTATCATTAACTTTTGTAATAATTTTATCCGGAGGCTTAAAAAATAACTTTTTAATCTGTTGTACATCGAATTTATACCAACCACACATCAGCATGTCCATTAAATTCGTAAAATAATTAAAAAAAAAACAAATGAGTTAATTATTCCATTTGCCATTTTACACAGATAAATATAAATATTAACCTTTTCAAGCAAACTAAATGAACCTAGATTTTCATACACTAAAACTGTTGTGATAATATAATAAATAAATATAATTAAAAAATATCATAATAAATATTTATAAATAATTATAAGTGTGAATAAAAATTTTATATTAAATATAAATAAGAAAATTGATCTAAGTTCTTTAATCACGATGTAAGAAAGAATAACCATAAAGACATAATCTTAGTACATTGTATATTAATAATCTTCAATATAATAATGAAAATAGTAAAAAATTAAAATAAAACAACTGTAAAAATCAATTCACATGAAAGAAAAAAAAGCACTATAAAAAGTAAAGATGGTAAAAGAATGTGTAAAATAAAATTATAAGATTATTATATGTTAATAATGATTGCAAGCACCGAAAAAAGTTCAACGGTACCAAATTGGATTGGATTTTGGAAAAGGAATGTTCTTTTTCTTTTTTTCCTTTTATCTTTGTTGACTTCATCTTACATTTTAGCCTGTAAGCCATATATATCTATGCTGTGTCTCTCATGTTAACTTTTCCATTTTTTCTAAAAGTTTAAGTCTTTTTATATTTATAAATATCATTAAAGAAAAACATTATTTTCTTATTCATTCTTCCTGTCTTGAAATAGTGATTTTTAGAATTATAAAAGTATACTGTTTTTTAGAATAGAACAACTTACCTTTTGTTATATATAAAAAAAAACAAAAATAAAACACTTGTTTTTCTCAATTATAGACTAATTTTAATTTTTTTATTCTTTAATAACAAATTTATCTATTTTTTTATTTAGATCCTTAAAATTAAGAATGACAAAAATATTTGTATTCACGAATAATATTTGAATAAAATTTGTAAGACCCGCATAAAATAAACATATCTCTTTATTTTATTATTATATTTTTGTGTACGAAACAATTAACTATGGTGTGTTTTGATTTGAAGAAAGTATTAAAAAGGCGAATAGAAATTAATTAATATTATATTTTAGTTTTTGAAAATGCATGAAGAAGTAATTAAATGTTAATGGTCGCAATATTATTTCAATTGAAACTTTTAGATGAGAGAGAATGAGTGGGTTTAGTTAGGAGAGGAGGTGATTAACTTAGAGTGTCATTTTTTCTTACGTGAGAGGGTCATAAAGTGGGAGGTTTTTTGTTCATTTAGCTTTTCTTTTTAATTGTTTTCTGCATGGTTTTAGAAGAGAGAGAAACATGTGACTTTGTATTTTAGTCTTTTCGTTGAGAGAGAAAGGTTTATCATGAAGTGGGTTTGTCCAGTAACATAGAGGACGTAAACCTTGAAGTCCTGTAACTGGTTGTTTTTTTTTTAAATAAATAAATCTAAGAGTGAGGGGTGGTTAGAGATTAGGGTCTCTTTTACTTCCAGTAAGGATTTTTATTTTTGGTTCAAAGTAAAGGATATTATGGATACAATTAATACTCCTTAACACTCAAGTTATAACCGTTAAAGTTGGAAATGTTTGTAGAAAAAAGAAGAAGGTTAAGAGTAGAAATCGGGGAGTCCGTCTTAGTAGGGATACTTTGAGTGGATTACGGAGAGATTTTTGGACCAGAATTAAGAGTGTTAGGAGAGGGTTTTAAATTGCTCTAGGGTAAGCTTAGGCGAGGGGGATGCATTGTGACCGTGTGAGTGAAGGAGAAAACCCTAAATTTTCTTTGGCATCCGCTAGAGTGAGATTTGGCTAGAGCGGTGAGATCAAATATTTCTTGTGTCAGGCCGTGAACGTGGTGTAAGTGGGAATAGAGGGAACCAACCTTGTGGAAGGAACGTGTTTGGATATCGTTGGGAAGCAAAAGATCTTTAGAAATTCACTGGAAAACCAGGTAAGGGGAGACACCGAAAACTAGTTATATGCCTGTGGTTTGAACCGTGTTTTAATGGCGAATGAATATTTCATGTTGATTTGTGATGTTTTAACGTTGTTTGAAAATGTATGGGAAGTGGGAAACTTGGTATGCATGCGGTGTGAGTGGGTGTTGATATTTTTGTATGATGGATTCTTTTCTCTCTTCCTTGTGTTATTCGTTATGACATATAAATTATACGTAAATGTTGGTGAGGAAGTGAAAAAGAAAATAAGGAGGCGGGATGGAAGGTTAGTGTTTTCATGAACTAAATGATAAAAGGGAGGAAGGTTTTACATGGATGTCTCGCTCTCTAGCTTTAGATTGGGTGGTTCATAATTATTAGGAGAAAGGAAAGGGAATATGTAAAAGGAGAAATGAAGCAAGGATTAGTTTCGGTTTTGGTACAGTAAGTGAAAAATAAAAGGTTGGGTAAGTTATTGAGTTTCAAAGAGAGAAGAAAAAGGAGTAGAAAAAAAAAGGGATTGAATTTAAATATGTTTCGGGTTTAGGCATTGGTGATAGAGAAGTGTGCATGAGTGAGTTTGGGTCTCGGTGGTAGAGATTTTATGAGTGGGTGATGGTGTTAAGATAGGTTTGTTTGAAAAGAAGGGGAATGGGAATGAAAAGAATGAACAGGGGTTGTTCATGCTAAGGTGAGAGAATTTGATTGTGTAAAATATGGTGTGCACTTAATATTAAATGAAGAGAGAGAGAGAGAGAAACTTTGCATGAGAGTTACGTATTTGGTGTGAGAAAGAGAAAAAGCGAGGAAAGTACTTTAGTTACTTGAAAGAGTGTGAGAGAAAGTGAAAAGTTAGATAAAATGGGTTATGATGCAAATTCATATTTTTTTTGGTAATTATGGCTTTCCGGTAATGTTGGTTTCATTTAGTATATTGTGCGCGTAATTTAGAAAGCTGTGCGCGTAGTTTAAAAATCTATCTTAACTTAGTATGATTTATTTTATTTATTAAAATAATATAATAATAATAGTAATAAAATAGATAGTGGTACCGAGGTTGCAAATTAGTGAAATCTTAGTATCTTGCAGGTATATTTTTGTTCTGGCGATTAATTTTAGTGAGTGTTCGGTTAATGTATAGTGTGGAGAATGAGTATGGAGTTGAGATTTAAATAGAACCTATGTATTTTCCTTGTATTTTTGTCGGATGTAAGAGCTTTTCGTATTGCGATACGAGAAGATGGTTGGGTCTCTCTTAGAGACAGAAATTCGAGTTTCACCCTTCCTCTTGCGGGAGGAAAGAAAGGGTTGGATGTCTCGCCCAAAGATTTCTGCTCGTGCTGAGTATAGTACTCGATGGGTGCGCCCAACCGAAGTTTTTACTCGTTAGTCCTTGAGGAGTCGGGGAGATAGGTCTGAAGTTGCGATGGAGGACAACTCGAATCATCCTGTTTTGCGAAACAGGTTGGGCGACAAAGTGTAAGGAAATGACGTCGGTTCATGATTGGATCAGTTATGACTTTATTTTCTGTGGTGAAATGTTGTTTTGACTCTTATGGTTTGTAGTTAACGTTGTTTCTATTATGCTATATAAAATGATGTCATTTCTGGTTGCTTACCCTTGCGTGTGTGGTTGTGGTTTCCACCTATAATGATCGTACTTGTACGGGAGTAGATGATGTTGCAGATGGTGCTGGAATGCAGTAAATTGACGAGAGGAGGGGAATTATTCTTTTGGGATGTTACTGATTTTGTCATTTAAATTTCTTTTCAGATTTAATGTTTCGGTAAAAGTTATGTTTGGATTTTTTTTAAGTTTTATAAGGGCAACATTATGTAGTCTTGATTTTTGTTTCTATGACACTACTGGAATAAAGTCTTTGAATATTCGAAGAGAAAAATATTATATTAAACTACTTAAGAAAGTGTTATTATTATATATAACTTTTATTTTATTTTTTTAGCCCTAGTTGGGATGTTTCAAAATTCATACCAAAAATATGGTTATTTATTATTTGCTGATAGATGTATTCGGTATTTTTATCCTATTTATAAACAAATTGGATATAATATGATATTATCTGTATATGTATTCGCGAGGATTATTTTGTAAAAAATTAAAATTAAAATTATATTTATTAAGTTAAATTCAATTAAAATAAATTTAATTTATATTTTATTAAATTAAATTTAATTAAAATTAAATTTTAATTTATATCTTTTTTTTAATTTTAGTTATATTTTATTTTAAAATTTTATAACATACATATTTTTTAAAATATATGATAATATTTATACATGCCCCAAATTTTAATATGTATTTTTTAATCGAATATTCAACAAGTAACAAAATAAATAACCAATTAAATTTTTCATCATATAATAAGTAAATACTATTCATTCCTGATATCATCCCTATCACTTACATATTTGTATAAAAATAGATAAACAGGAAAAAATTGACCACATTTATATTTATATACGGGATTTTTTACTTATTCTTAAATTTCTAGTAAATTTTAAATATATTTTTATATACACATTTAAATTTTAATACATAACATTGCCTCACAAAATATTCAGTATAAATCACATTAATTTTACCAAAGGCTTATCCATAAATATAAAATAATCAGAAAGCACTAAAATTCATAATTCTACATTATTCTCTACTAATGTACATCATTATTATAATTGTGTTTAAAATTTCTTTGGGCTGACAGATAGGCTGGGCCCATTCCAACTTACCCAAAACGATACCCAGGAAGTGTTGGGCCGGGCACGAATGGTGCGAAAGAGACAGCGAACAGAACAATCAAAATCTGGTACAGAATCTGGGATTGATCGAGGTCAAAGGTGGGAAATTAATTGAAACTGGAACATATCACATGATTCCATGATGGAAGTGTGTGCATCATCATCATCATCGAGGAGGATTTATTTGCTTATTCTGTTTATATTTAACTTTTCACCAACAATCACTGCAATTAGGAAGGATGTTAGCTTTCAAACCCTCCGTCCCTGCAAAACCACCGTTCAAGGCAGATACCTCCTTTCAGATGAAAACGGTTGGTCAACAAATTTTTCTAGTTTTAGTTTTCTGAATTCACTTATGATATTATTAGTGTTATTGTATTCTACACTATTTACTATCAATGTTATACTTTTGATTGGTATTGATTTACTTTGATTAGTATTTGGTAGGTTATGTGTGTAATGCTGTGTCTGTTAATTCACGCTCTCGTTGCTGCCCTCCGAAGGGGGAGAAATTTTCTTGTCAGTGAGTTTTTCTGTTTCCAAACTCTTACTTGCATTTGAAGGGAACAATTGAACATACAAACACCAACTATGTTGTTGCCATCTTACGTTGTGACTTTTGTCTCTATTTGCAGTGAATGCAATCTTCTTTCACAATGCTGCAACTCTTATGAATACTGTGTTTCCTGCTGCCTCAATCCTGCTCTGGTAATCCCTTATGAGATATTTCACTTTATTCTCTCTTTCCCCTTTCTGGGGCATCATCTAATTGAACAAAGTTTGGGTCTTTGCATTTTTTTTCTTAACTTAATTGAGCAGACGAGTAAGGAACAAGTGCTGAAGATGAAGGTTGCTAAGCCTGCTACTGCAAGTAATGTTTCTCCCCATCTTTTTACATTCCTATTTTGTTTGGTCGTTGTGTAAATTGTGTTTAGGGCTTTTGATTAACTTGTCTAGATATATGACCTATTTCATACACGTTTGCCCTGATGACCAGTATGTTTTTAGATATATGACTGGTTTTGCACGTATTTTCCTTCATGACCTACATGTTTCTGATGAATTTTGTTGCATGTATAATTTTAGTAAGAAACATAAACAGTGAGATTTTCAAATTTCTCTTCCCTCTCCTGATTTGGCTTGGTTTTCCTTCTGCTAACTGGGTTCTTAAGTGACCAAAGTCTTTTATGCGTGTTGATAAATCCCAAATTTATTTATTCTGACAGACGTCATTTTATTTTTTGGCAGGAACTTATACAAGTGTTTTTGACTATTGTGCTGGGAGATGCCGTCATAGTTCCGAGAGTGTGGTGAGTATACTCCTGGATTCCTGTTATATTGTCGTTCTTGAAGTTTTAACTTACTTTGAGAAATTATTTATACGGTTATACCTTTAATGTACAAGGTTGCTCATTCTATTAAAAAGGAAGCCCTTTTCATGTCAACTAATTTTTGTCAGACTTGATTTAGAAGTTTTTCACATTAGTTTATTTCTAGGCATTTATGATAAAGCTGAGTGTGCTCCCATACGCTTTTACATCAGTATTGGCTTAACAATTTATTTGGATCATGTTTTTGGTTCTCCAACTTTGTTCATTGTTTTCTCTCAATTACAATAGTAAATGTCCCTGATCCCTTTTAGTCTGTTATGTCAGGTTTACCTGGTATAATGATTTTCATTAGACAGGCTAAAATGGAGCCCAGTACTAATTGCTATTTCATACACATTCAAGACTATATAGGACCTCATCTCTAGATTTTAAATTTTAGGTGTATGAAGAGCAAAATACCACCATGAGCAGGCGTCTTACTTGTCTTTTTACACAGGTCTAATAGAAGAATGTATATATCTTGGTGTCTAATATCTTTATATTTACAAGCTGTTTAATATTTACAAGTTACAGTCGATGTTGTCAAAACACTATTTAACTAAACATAATAATAGCATGGGAGCAATTAATATTGAAAATTCTAACTTTTAAACTAAGTTATACAACTAAGCTAAAAACGTGACTGAATACTATTACAGTAGGCTCCACAGATAAATTGTCATGTAGTTTGGTCAAAGAGAACAAAATATTGTCAGGTTCATAAACCAAACCCAATACATACTGCGAACATAGGAAACTCAAGTATGCCATAAAATCTACCAAGTGCATTGAGGTCAAGACTACATGTAACTTTGAATTGAGTATACTGTTTTTGTCAGTATACTCAACTCATACAAGTTTGACAAAAAAATTGCATGTGGGTTAGTTTTTTTTTTTAGCTTAAGATCTAAATTTCATTAGAGTCCAAGTGTTAACTCAAGAGCTTGAAAAACTATTTACAATGAGTTGCTAATGTTTCTATCTCTTGTGTAATGTTTCAGGTCCATGAAAATGCTTACATTAGTGACTTCCACCACTGCTTTTCTCTGCCATCGAATTCTTCATGTAAGTCTGCAGAGGAAACCATCATGTTAGTTAATGGCCAGTAATTATGTTAAGTTCTTAATCATATTTTGTTACTAATATACTTTATGATTTTATTCCATATATCCCTATTTAGATGAAATCTGTTCCTTTTCATGCATTGAAGCAGGGAAAAATAGTACTCTCATAGAAGCCAGACTGAATGGCATCAATGTTGTTGTTGGGAGGTCAGTAATTACGAAATTTCTTCTTTTCTTAGTAAGGCTGACATTTACAATTTCTTGCTGTAGCATAGCAGTTGAACCTATTATCACTTGTTTGACAGACAAGGTGAATCATGTAATTTTGTTTGCAAATCAAGAGGACAATTATGCGTCCCGAATAAACTTGCGGTGCTTAATAATTGTGACATGTAAGTGATGCAATGAGAATGTGTTCTAAACTATTTTGTGTGTATATGGATGATAATGTATTTCAGTGGTACTGTTTACTCTTTAATTGATCCTCACTGTGCACAAGATGTCTAATTTTATTAACTTGCATGACTTTCATCACATATTTAGCTTTCTGGACTTTGTCTTTTTCACTCCACGTTTTTTTGTTGCTTTACTTACCAAGTTGCCATGATGTTTTGCACAAAAGCAATATTTAGTGAGGAGGAATATCATGCATGCATGCTGATAATTATTTCTATCTTTTGATGTTCTGATCTTATCAATTGTTCATGAGTATGTTGGCAGTATTCAGAAATATATGAGCTGCAAGGGGTCTTGCTTGTCAAGTGTTGGATCAGATCAACCAGCTGAAGTTGTTTATGATGCCCCAATGCATCTGGTAATGGTTATGATTTAATAAATACAAACATTATAGATTCCAGAAGCTGATAAATAGTGGTTAGCTAATTGGTAGTTTTTGTTTCCGATATAATTTGGATTAGATAATAGGTGTCTTAATACCTTTCTGGTTTGTAGTTACTAATACTGGGTCCTTTGAAACTGGAATTTCGTTTGAAGTGGCTTGTATTTGTTTTAATGTGTGCACCCTCACAGAACCATTAGTTGGTGGCTTTAATTTCAAAACTCCATGTTGAAGGTGGTCGGTGATCATTCATAAGCGTTGAGAATCCTTCTGGCGACTTGTACCCTTTTTATTTTCTCTTCAGATGCCACCATATTAATATGCTGGAAAATCTTTGAATATTAGATGGTCTCCACATTTCCGTAGCTTATATTAAATTAAATTCCTGCTTGATATGCAGTAATCTTACAATGTACCTACATGATCTTTCTTTGAATTGTTCATCCATGGAAATTAGAGCATCTGGACCTTAAAATTTTGGTATATGGAAATATGAGCATGCTAATTAAACGAATGGAGTGTGGATGGTTGAAATATTCAGTTAATTCATGGGAAAAGAAGTTTCAGGACATTGATATTTTATTTGTCTTTTCAGAATCCAGGATCTTGTTTGTACACTGAAACAGTGTCTATGCTTTCTTGTGATGGTTTACATCAGCACACAAGGAGACTGTGCCCCTGTGCATAGTGTTAGCTGGGTAAGTCTTGCTCTAAATTATGTCTCCATTATGTCAAACAGTAAAGTACCTTTCTTTATCGGTTTTCTATGGAAAGGATAAAAATTTCCTCGGAGAAGTCAAGTTTGACACTCTCTTCTGTAATGCTGAGCTGGTTGGCTAATTTTGTTGGTGTGGAAAAGTGTCTAATTTTCATGTTACAATGCAAACTTTTTTTTTTGTTACATCTAGGGTACTGGGCTTCATAGCACTGAAAATTTTGGTTTGGAAGGAGGCAACTCTTGATTTAATGTCACTGACCAAGGAGGCAACTCGTGTACCTCATCAACCGTTTGGAAATTGTGTACCATTCATCTAAGCTTATGTTGTAAAAATTAGCTCTTTATTATTCCTTTCAAAATTTTGAAAGAACTATACTTTGTACAGGCTACTTTCCTCTCCTTGAATGGATTATCGAGAGAGGAAATGAGATGACAAAATGTTGTAGTATAAAATTGGTATGTACGGTGAATGTAAAACTTTTCACATGATCAACTAATTATAAATACTGTTTTATGTTTTTAAAGTTAAAATGTCAACTGATGTATCATAAATTGTTGTTAGATAAGTGTGAAATACTTTTTACATCTACAATGAATCTTAATATAGACCAATTTTGATTCTTTTTCTGAGTGATTGGGCTCATGGAACAAACAATATAGGCTAAATTTTTAAATAAGAATAAAGCTATTTTCCTTTATCATTCCAATTTGATTACGGATACAATTGGTGAATAATTCATCTCACACTGTCTTCCCGTCTCTTTGTTGGGACTTTCTATTCCCTGAACTTCAAAGCTACCTCACAGTAGTATTCCACGCAATCACATCATTTTTTATCTGTGATTTTTACCATCATAACAATAACAAGAAATATTTCAAGCTGTGCGCAAGCACCAATCTTGCTGAAAACACGAGTGACAACAACGTTAGCAATTGTTGTCATATTTTCGAGTGTAACAGTTAATGCCACACAACCAAACAAATGAACCTTCGGTTCAAGAGTTTGTAAAACGCGGTTTGCCCAATTACAAAAGCAGAATCTTTGACATGATGGAAAATGAAGAAGCGAAAAAAGAGAAGAAAAAACAGTGAAGTATCATCCATCTGCACTGGTTGATAAATTAATAATTACTATAAGTACAAATTAAAGTACATCCTGTGTGCACTCAGAAGCTATAATCCGGTTTAAAGACCCTCTGAGACAATGTCTTCGGAGATGAACTATTATCCTTTGATCCTGCGAGTGCCCCGTTGTCCTTGTTCTCAGCATCATCTTTTTCATCACGTTCTTTGTCAGTATCAACAAAAACAGGGTGGTTGAGAACGTTATTGAGTAACTGTGTTCCTCTGAGAGCGTTTGTGAGAGGCAAGTGTCCCTCTGGGGTGTCCTCATTGAGCTCCCAGATGAACTCAGAAGGGAAAGACCTGTAGTTGTACTGCTCCACCTCAGTATCAAGCTTCTTCATCCACCCCACTTTGATGAAGAACTTAGTGAAGTCCCCATTGGCCTTCTCCAGTATCTTTTTCTGCACACTGTACCCGAATTTGTTGCCACTGTGCTCCCTCCAAAGGGTGTCAATGGTCAAGAGGTCGCTCCCGGATATGAACTGCACCTCAGAGAAGAAGACGTAGCCGCGCTTCTGAGCTGGTTCTCCAGCAAGCACGATGAGGAGACGGCGGGTCTCTTCATCAGCTAGCTGGAAGTTTTGGGAGGAGAGGTGGTGGCGGAGGAGGTCAAAGGAGGGGCTGGTTTGGGAGGTGGAGGAGGATGAAGAGGGTGTGGTTTGGGAGAGGGAAAAGAAAGTGATATGAGAGTTAGTAGAAAGATTGTGGTGGGAGAGAGTTAAGGTTGGTGTGGAGGGTTTGAGGAAAAGTGATGTGGGGGGAGGAGTTTCTGAAGGGTTGATGTTGTGGTGGCGTTTGAGGAGGGAATGGTGGTGGATGGAGTAATGGAGAGAGTTTGTGGCCATTTTTGTTTGAGGGTTGAAGAGAAGTGTTTGTGTTTTTGTGTATGTGTTTGATGTGATTTCAAGGAGTTTTCATGATGCAGGTTTGGGTTAGAAGGAAGGGATAAGGAATGTGTGGGGTGGGACTGTGATCAGTTAATCAAAAGCAATATAATACAAGTTTTTGATTGGCTGAATCAGGGTGAGGCTTTATCACACTCTCTGTCTTTCCCTCTCAGCACAATTAATTCCCTTTAGCCCTTCAAATTCACTTCTTTTCTTTCCTTACAAACCCCTTATATCATATGTGGCACACTACACTCCTTTTATTTTCTTTTCTTTTCTCACAAACAACAAAACAAGAACAGAGTATGCTACTTTTCTGGATATTTCTATGTTTGCTAATTTCAATTTTCTTTTGTACATTTCAGAAAGAAAATTTTAAAATCAAATTCAATGATGAAATTGTTTTACAATATGTCATTTTTGTGTCAAAAAATATTCTTTTATATATTTAAACTTTTTATATTTATTTGACACTATTTTTATTTATTTTTTATTTTTTTATTTTTTAAAAAAGTATAAAACTTTATACTTTTAAAATCATTTTACTTTTATATTTTATATTAAATAAATGTAAAAATATATCATGACATTATTATTTTTTTTGTCAAAATACATAAACAAATGTATAAATTATGAAAAAGAAAATATAAAGATTGAATATGTTTTTAACTTTAAAATTTAGACACGAAATTAAAATTTGTTTATGTTTTAAATATTGTTATGTTTTGATTTTTAAACTTTAAAAATAAAATAATACAATAATTTTAAATTAATTATGTTATTTTTTTTATTATAATGTTTAAATAATTTAACTAATTTGATAAATTAAAAAATTTAATATAATTAAATTGAAAATATGTATTTATTTATTTTTAAATTTTGGAAACTAAAATGTATGAATAAAAATAAATTTTTATTTTGTGACAAATTTCAAGATGTTTTTTTGGCTCTCTACAAACCACGCATTTGATTTTTATGCGCTGGTCGGTTACATATTATTGCTGGGATACGTTCTTTAAGATATTGGTGTTAAAGTTTACATATTTCGGACAATATTTTTAAGTGGTTTTATGGGATGATGGTTTTGGCATTGTTTTCTTAATTTTTTATGTACATTTAAAAGAAAAATCTCATTTCATAAAACTAAAATTCTCTATTACATTCTTATGTTCTGGAAATTATATTCCGAAATTTTATGTTTCGATATTGTTTTAGAAACTTTGTTCTAAAAATTTTAAAAATCTTATTCCAATTTTTTTTTTCAGAATATGTATTTCGGAAGTTATTTTTCAGAAAGTAAAAAAAATACGGGGGGGTGTGCGAAGAATTTGTACGGGTGCAGGAAGTAAAGGATAAGGCTTTCATGCTCTTTTTGTCTGAAGCATTTTTCGTGACTGTGGGCTTGGGAATTACTTTCTGTACTCCATAATTTTCTTCATCTACTTTCTGGAGTTTATTTTTTCTGAACACAATAAATAACTTTAGAATATTTTTTTTTTAAGTCAAACACCTTTTTTTTAAAAGGAAAGCATTTTCAGGAAAAGTTTTAAGGGGTGGAAGAAGAAATTTGATGAGATGGAGGAAACAATTGCCTAATTGCTTACATGTTTAATGTTGGCATTATCATGTTAATAGTTTTAGCTTACATGCAAGCTTTTTATGTTAATTTCAAGTAACACTTAATTTATAACAATATACGATAAGATATTTCTATTTCATATACACATTCTATGTTTTTATTTTACTCTTTCACAAATTTATATTCTTACCATTTAAAAAGTTTAATAATATAAATATCATCTTTCAAGTGTTTAAAGAAACGAATACTACACACTTAATTTATTTTCAAGTGTCGTTATATTAACAAACATTCAATTTCAGTCTATACAAATATATTTAAAATTGTATAGTAAAAATAAATTCTAAATTCTGCCATTCAAAAATTTAAAATATGAATTTTATTTCAACCTTTTCATTTTCATGAATTTTAGTAAACAAAGAGTAATTTTAGCTTTTAACAAAAAAAAAATCGACATTTCATTGTTTATCTATAACGTAGTTTCAGTTATTAATTAGGTATTAATCTACAAGGTAAGCTGATTCTACGTTCATATATTCTCCATACACATCCAGGAATTAAGAGAAAGGTTAGAAATGTACTTTCAAATATATTTGTTTATTAGTAAAAATTTATTGAAAATAATATAATTTTAAATGTATTTTAACAATAGATAAGGGATCAATCGTAAGGTAAAAAAGTTATAAAAAGAGTGTGAAAGATAAAGTTATTTGTGGTTTTTAAATTGGTTTAATTAATTAAAAAAGGTGACATAATTGTGATTTGAACCCTATTCCGTGGTTAATTAACCTCTGTTTTAGATTTAATCAATCAAACTTGTGTACAAGTTCAAAAGTGTCGTGGTGCTAAAATCAAATTCGAAACTCTATGACTAGTTATTTCCATTATGCAGAGTTTAATTTTGCGTTACAGCATGTGAACGGGAACGAAATCAATCACAGCTGTTGCAGATGAATGAAACCACCAAAGTATTGCTCATCTCTGACCACTCTCACTATATAAGACCCAAATCTCGCCACCGCCATCGCTGTCTCATCGTTTTCGAAACCGAAGTCTCTCTTCTTCACCGCGCTGATTGAAACCGAATAGGATTCAGCTGAGAATGGGGCACAGTTCGAAGAAGAAGAAGCGCGGAGGCGGGAGCGGTCGCCGGAGCAAGGGGAGAACGCAGTCCAAAGATCACGCTTCTCAATCAGGCGCCGACGATTACGACCAGCTCTCCGAAGAGATTACCGCAGTGTAAGCTTCTTCTTTAGCTCCAACGCGCTTAGCTATCAGCGTGGATTTGAGTTTTATGTATTTCATGTGTTGTATTCGTTAACATGAAATGAATGCACGCGTTGTTGCTTGTTTAGATGCGCTATTTTCCAAGAAGACTGCAAAGTTCTTCCAGGCTCGCCTCCTCGTATAGTTATTAAGCTCAGGTATTTCTTATGTTTTTTTTTTCTCTTCATGTGATATTATGTTAAATAATTTATGCATTGACTATGCAAGTCACTCAATAACATCTTGCCTTTTTTGTTATGTTTTGCAATGATGGTTCCAGAATGATATCTATCACGCTTTCTTAGTAGTTGACGGTGTATAAAAATATAACGGGCTGAAGGTGTATAACACTGATATCAGTCCTTGAAACTAGAAGTTTAATGAGTTTCTAAAACTGCAATCAAGATAAAGACTTAGAGTGATAATATTGACAGGTATTTAGCGAAATAGATGACTATGAATGGTTAAGTTTGGGGACTTGAATGAATTCTTAGACTAATTTGAAACTTTCTTAGTATTGGGGACTAATGTGACAATATTATACACTTTTTGGGATTAATAATGGTGGTTTACTCAATTAAACTTTGGTAGTGCATAGAAAAACTTTGATATATAAATTAATGTTTGTAATAATTATCTCTCTTGTTGTTTGTTGTTTTCTGCATGAAATTGAACAGGCCTTACTCAAAGGACATGGGTTATGAAGATCTAGATGTTTCTGCTGCTCTTGTTGTCAGGTATGTTTAGTTAGTGACCCTTACTTTTTTTGTTAGGATCTTTGTTGCTGACTCGCTGCAAACTCAATCACCATTTCTTTCTCATTCTTGCTAGGTGCTTGCCTGGGTATCCTTTCAAGTGTCCCAAGCTGCAGATTACACCGGAGAAAGGGTTATCGGAAGCTGATGCTGATAAGCTTTTATCTCTCCTCCATGATCAGGTCGAACACTTGTGTTGTTGTTAGCTTTGTGTCATATTTGTATCAAGGATGAAATTGTGGTTACTCGGGCTTTGATGCTTCTGGTGCTTAAGAGTACTGCAAGCAAATTTAAGCAACCATATCTTGGGGTGCCAAAGTATATAGTAAGGGCAGAGGTTACCTAAAGGTGGATTTGCTACTTGTAATATGCAGAGAGACTAGGAAAACCTTGTCATATTCTTGAAAGCCCAACCCCTGGCCCCCTACTCCTCGTTGGCCCCATATGTTCCGTTTTGGCCTGGTTTTATGCTTTTGTTGAATCTTGTTGCCCCTCTTGTTGTATTTCTCCTTTTCTCTATCACCCCCACATATATCATAAAAAAATAGTACATTTTTGTGATAGCTGCTGGTCTCTCTCTTGTACTTTCCCTCGAGAAGGAGTGAAATGTATTTATGTTTCATTTTCCACTTTGTTCTTGTCCTTCTCAGGCTACTTTAAATGCTAGGGAGGGACGAGTAATGATCTATAATCTGGTTGAGGCTGCTCAGGAATTTCTTTCTGGTATTGAGCCAATTGGCATATCAAATGATTCTGTGAGTTCACTATTCCATATTTTCTGTTTAGATATCATAACTATTGTTATTCTCTGAAGCTTTTTATTATAATAACAGCGTTGCTTTTTGTTTTAATACAAAATCAAGTTTGATGAAGTCAGTGTAGAACTGTTGATGTCTTTTAATTTCAAAATTAACCAAGAGCCTTTTTTACTTCATTGCTGCTAAATGCTTGATTGGAATCTGTTTTATAATTTTTTATATTTTAATTGTGCTTGCATGTAGCTTTTAATGATTTATCTCTAAAAACAAGCTATTTTGCTGTTTAAATTGATTATGGCATGTTTTTGTCCTCCATCTGTAGAAGCTTCTACACTCAACTGTGGAAAGCAATGAAGAATTGTTTACCAAGGATAAGACATCTTTAAGTAAGAAGGGTTCCTTTGTTTATGGTTTCATAGACCTTTTCAGTGGCTATGGAGAAACGTGGAGTTGGGGTTTTGGAATGGATGAAACTGCCGGGAAAAGTTCTTCTCTTCCCTTGTCCAATTTAGATGGCTCAAAACAACGCTTTGAGGCTCATGAGAAGAAATTTAATAGTAAGGAAATGCCGTTAGTTATGCAAGAACATCCTGCCGAATTAGGTACTGTCGTAGAAGTTGTTGAAGATAGCAAAAGTAGTTTATCTTTGACTAGTTCAAGTACATCATCAGAGGAGGATTTTGTAGGAAACAATAATGAAGGTGAGAAAGAGGTAATATATGATTTTGTTCTCATAAGTTCCATGTACTGCTTGTTTTATTTAAGTCTATTGTTTTCTTTTGTTTCCATGTCTTCTACATTAATGTTTTGGCTAGGGCAATAATTTTAGATGGACTCATTGTTGTTAAACTATAGGAAATAGAGAAGCATTTAGACTACATTGTCTGTTTCTACAACAATGCAATTGATTTATTTATGTTTAGAAAGAAAAATCAATAGAATAAATAGAGAAACTTTGATATCTTCTAGTAATAAAGATATGATACATGAATAAATAATAAATGTTACTAAACATTTATGTATGAATAAACATGATGGTGTCATTTGCATGTTTGATCCACCTGGTGGAGAAGGGTTCAATGTTGTTGTTGTTAGATATGTGAGTTTGATGTTTGAAATCATTGCACAATGAGTTAAAAATATGAAAAAATGGTAATTTTATAATTGGACGAAATTATTGTATATCTGCATATGTCATCCTATGACAGGCTTTTGTAGACCTATTCATGTTAGTCTTGATCAGAAAAGCCTTGCCTAGATGGCCTCTTTTACCCAGACCCTACCTGAATTGATAACTTTAGTTTCTTGCAACAGTTCATCAGAGAGGTCCAGTCTTGTTCCAATTTACCTAACAAAGATAACTCAAGACAGATTTTTATGATGAAATTCCTTGAATTAATGAACTGTGCTTCCTTTCTTTCGGTGGATGGTAAATGTTTCATGTTTAAATGAAATTTAGAAATTATGTCATTGTTACTCTTTTCTTGGTATTATTGTAATTGGCTTGTATCTCTTTGTGACATTTGTTTGTGTCAAATCCTTTATTTTCTATCTTTACAACTGCAGTATTTTATTGTTGATAAGTATACAACTGAAGATAATGACGGTATTAATGAAAGTGAGTCTCCAAAGGCTCTGCCTTCTGACTTCTTGCCTCATCATCAGCCATCTCAAACAATTGAAAAGGATACACTAATGGTAAAATTTTAATCACTGTTGTCAGCTTCACTTCACATGAGAATTCTGCTCAGCATTGATTTGGTTTCTTCTTTTTTGTATTAGGTTCATATGCTTCGGCTTGTTTGTGCTTCTAATAGATCATTGGCTGACTCTTTGCCACAAGTTGTAACCGAGCTGTATAATATAGGGGTACAAAAAAGATCACCGGTTCATAAAAAATAAAAATATATTATTGCTTTAATTTCTAGATAATGTCTATTCTGCAGTTATCCTAATCCTTTTGAGTTATATTCCCAGATCATTTCTGATTTAGCACGTGATATGGCATCTAAATCACCTTCCATTTTTAACAAAACCTTTGATCGTGTTTTCCACAAACACCTGGTTGGCAAATCACTGAAACATTTGGTCCATTTCTCACCACTATATTTCTTGTTACTTATTTCATTTATATATTTATTGTCTAGGCTTCATCGAGAATATCTCAATTTTGGAACCCTGATCTTGGAGGCTCAAACACAGTTTCCCATACTTCTCGATATTTGAATGACTTTGAGGAGCTGCGTCCTCTAGGTAAACAAATGTCATGAATTTCTATTTTGAGTTATGTGTATGTATAATTCTGTGAGCATTAGATGTATGCCAAGATGGTTTGTTTTCTGTTGTAGTTTTACTTTTCTGTAGATGATTGAGTTCGTGCGCATTATGTTCCTTGGAAATTTTAAGAGGAGTGATTCCAGTTATAGCTTTGGAAACAATAGGGTTAGAGATCTCAGATTGACTAAAGACCAACCGGTTATAGCTCAATTTCACATTATAAGTCAATTTTGTGAGGTTGAGCAAAACTTAAATTCTACTTTTTAAGATGACATCAAAGCCTATCCTAATAAGGATTGTTGGGCATATTATGTCACTCCTTATTAAGTTGCTATCAGACCATCCATAAATATCTAATCTCACACACAAGAAGTCCAGTACTAGATGTAGGTGTTTTGGAGATCCCATATTGACTACAAATCTTACCATATTACAGTATATAAGTGGGTGTAGATCTTATTTTACTAGTCGGTTTTGTGAGATTGAATTAAACTTAAAGTTCACTTTCTAAATTAAAATTTATGATTTTAAAAAGTAGTTCAATTTTTTATATTGTTATTCCTTTTCTTCAAATGGGTAAGAGTTTGGGCTGCAAATGAGTGCCATTGTAACCCCTTCCCGCCCTTCCCTAGAAACAACAAAGTTTAATTTATTACACTTCAGCTGCATCTTTGAAAATAATGCTTCTTTCTTTTATGACTATAGGATGAAATAGTGTGTTGTCGAGTGGTTAATTAGGTTTTCTCATTTTTACCTAATTTCATTTTTGATCCATCAACTAATACTAATGTGAGTGTGTGACTCCCACAATGGCAACCAAACATAAATATGGTAAATAGAAGATAATGTTAAAAACAATATCAACAATATCTACCAATATCAAACAATAGCAAAAGTTTATGTTTTCCTAATTAACATAAAATGCAATATATCTAACAAACTTGAATTTAATTCTCTAAATTTTTAAATTTTTACAACCAAATTCTCCAATCAGTTTTCTTTTCTATTAAACTCTGAAATGCTTTTTTTTTCCACCAAATAATTAAAGGTTTAGCACACATATAGGAGAAAATAATGTTATGAAAAGTTCAAATGCCAGAAATTTGTAGGATATGAATTTAGGGTTGTGAAGGGGGAAAGATTTAGAATTTTCTTATTTTCGACCAAATATGATGTCTTGTTTGGTGGATTTTCAGCAAAATTTGGAATGATTTCAATGATTCAATTCATAGAGATTTTGAGAAGAAAATGACATTTGCGAGCTTTAAGAATATAAAACTGATGGATGGACTTAATTCAATAATTAAAAATAATTGGACTAAAAAATTTAACAAAAAATATTGGGGGACCAGTATTGGACATTGGTTATAATAAAGGGCCTAAAAGTGCAATTAAACCTTTTTGTTTCTGTTGTAAAAGTTTTGCTTGGCCTTTGAAACAGGTCATGGTGGTTTTGGTCATGTTGTACTGTGCAAAAATAAACTTGACGGAAGGCAATATGCAGTAAAGAAAATTCGCCTTAAGGACAAAAGCATGCCTGATCGAATATTAAGGTAAACCTTAATGAGCTTGGAAGGAGCTAGTTAGACCCTTGGCAACACTAATTGTTACTCACTTCTGATCTTAATATATATAGTTTAGAAGAAATTAGTTGTCCTTTTTTCAAGGCATTTTATTAGGTTCTATGAAATATTAAACTTCCTCACCTTGCTTTTTCCTGTTAAATATTGTGAATATGCGTTTGTATCACTGATAACAATAATTCAGTGCATGATTATTACAGTAAATTACATTTTAACCATATTGTATAATATTAGAAAATTTTTTACAATTTAATTGTTTTATATCTTCAATTTCTTTCAAGAAAGTGGGTTGGATTGTTCATCTGCTCTTTCTAATTCAATTCCTGCATGCTAAAATTTATGATTAATTTTGCGGCTTTGGGACATGTTTTTGGAAGCTGTAAGCATATTTGTTGTTGAAACTTGATCCTCTTTAGAAGTCTGGGATTGATTTTTGTTCTTTGTCTTAAAATTCGTATGGGTATTGGGAAGTCTGATTGGTAGTTAAAAGTTTGATAATCTGATAAAAATATTAATTGTTGTGCTGTTTGATTATGTCGTAGTAAACTAATCTTGTTAAGTTGTCAACATTTTCTCTCTTCTTCTTTTTTCATAGAGATTAGTGAATTTGGTTTCCTTAATGTATTGTACTACGTGTGGTTTTGGTGACACTTTGTTTGCTCACAATTTTGAATTTCATCTACCTGTCTTAGTGGGTCATCTATGATTTTATTGTCACTACAATTATTGTTCCAAGATGCAAGGGTATGGTTGGCCCAACTTCAGTTTTACCTGTTAGTTACTTAAAGTTAAATTAAAAATTAAAATGAAAAGTAATAGTTGTTTGTTAAATTTTACCTTTTGTTAGCCTAAATTTGCTTTTAAATTAACGGTAGTTTAATCTTTTTTTAAAGTTTTAATTTTATTTAAAACTACTTATCTTGTCAAATCATAAAACATATATATAAAATACGATATGCTATAACGATTAAATTTAGTTTTCAAAACAGTATTTTAAAATAAAATGTTAAAATACAAATGCTTAATAGTTTTATTTTTAAAATTGTTAAAAATAATTTAATTGATATTTTTTTAATGATGATGCACAAAGTTATTATAGCACTTCCAAGTATCCTTTACATTGGTGTATATATATTGTGAATGATGCTTTAGAAGTTTACTTGCATTCTTCATCTTCTTCATATACAAAATATTCTACTACATGTACCCAGTTGATACTACCGCTCACAATTATAAAAAATTGAGACAAATAAAATCTCCGCAATATTAATAGTAAAAAGTTAAATGGAATCGAACTTTGCCTTATGTAGAAAGCTGCGCATAAGCCACGCCTGCTAACATATATATAAATGTTTCTTATTTATACGATTTGTTCTTATGCAAATGATGTTTGACCCAGCTTCTCCTTTGTGGAGAAGAAAATTTAGAAATAAGCTGGCCCAAACACTACTTAATCTTTCTTTCAGTCTCGTTAATAATGTTGATTACTGCTTATCCTTTATTCCTTAAATCGTGTTCTCAAAATTAATCAAGCCATGAATAGCTGCATTAACTAGTTTCTCTTGTATCTTTAATCATAGCAAAGGAACCAAGATAAGATTTATTTGATTTATAGATCTTAGAGCCAGAAGAAAGGATGTATAACAGTTTAACAGAAGATGCAGGCGGATTCATTTAAATAGAGAATGGGAAAAATAATGTCATATGACTGCTGTCTGTTTCGTCCATTCTTCGATCTTTTCTTCTGTTTTCCCAGATAGATGTTTTATTTCCATTTCTTACTTGTTTATCTATTGTGTGAAAATCAGGGAAGTAGCAACACTTTCTCGTTTACAGCATCAACATGTCGTTCGGTATTATCAGGTAGAACTTTCTCCTTTTGTGGCCATTTTTTTTACTATTGAAACGTTTTCTGTTTCTTGTTTAATTTATTATTTCCTTCGAATTCTGTATTAACTGAATTTTTTGTTATTTTTCAATATAGTAATTTGTTGTGGATACTGCTTTAATTATATTCCAAGAGGATACAGTTTCTGGTAGAGTCAATGAGTAGAGATACACATATAAGCTTTCCTTTATCTATTTCCACATTATTTTCTGCTTGTATAACCATACAACTTCCAGGCATGGTTTGAAACTGGAGTTTCTGATTCTTCTGGTGATTCTGCTCGGGGTTCAAAGAATACACTAAGCTCTACTTTCAGCTTTACCGCTGCAACTTCCGATGATGTCTTTGGGCATGAGAATCAGCTTGAATCAACTTACCTTTATATACAAATGGAATACTGTCCCAGGTAAGATTTTCAGTAAGTTCTGTTCTTTGCATTCCAATTTATTTGTGGGATCATACTTTCTTCAATGATAATAAGCTTGTCAAAAACCCATCCTTTGTGTATGTTTCAAGTCTAGTGTTCGCCCCCTTCTAGGTATGGTAAGGAAATATTATTTAGAAGCATAGAATTTCTCTTTTTTCCTTTGTGCAACAATTTAGGATTTTAAGTCAATTGATCCTTTGATTAATGTTACCCAGTTGACTATGTATAAATGATATAATGATCTAACGAACAGCCTTTCAGTTTGTGGCTGATTAGAGTCTTGGGAGTTATATTTGCAAATATCATAATTTCCAAAATAGAAATTTTATTCATATTGAATGATACACCAATAGTTGTGTGTGAGCTATATGCATTAAAACCAAATGCAGAACAGGAAAAAGAAACAAATGAATTTAAAGTTAAATCCCACAATCCGAGGAATGTCTAACTGACAAAGGAATGAAATGGTCTTACTTTGTCTTCAAAGGATATAGTCTGTATCTGCAGTTTTCCTAAAATCTCTGATTGACTAGCACGGTTTTCTAGTGCAAATTAATAACGAGTAAAATCAAAGTGTCCAGACAATTTTACTGTCACATATTCTGGCCTCAGCCTAGAATCTTATTGACTCTACAAATAGGAAGGAATGGGAGTAGATTAGAGACTATGTAGTTTCCAAATTTGTTGGATACTGTATTACACGCAAGCACAAACTCACAAGCCCTCTCATTATTGTTGTATTCACTACATTTCATTCCTTTTCTTTTGTGGGTGGATTTGTCGGATATAAAGGACTCTTCGCCAGAAGTTTGAATCATACAATCATTTTGACAAAGAACTGGCTTGGCATTTGTTTCGTCAAATAGTGGAAGGCTTGGCACACATACATGGACAGGGAATAATTCATCGGGATTTAACACCAAATAACATATTCTTTGATGCTCGCAATGATATTAAAATTGGTGATTTTGGTCTTGGTAAGATCCTGATTACATTGCAAGTTTATTTTCTTTCTCTTAATGTATTTTTCAAATATTTACTCTATTTTGCTTATTGTGACAATGGATAACTTCAATGTGTGTGAATGGTGCTTATGAATTTTTCAGAATATTTTATAGGCCGAGAAATTCGTTGATATATTCTGGTCTTAGTTTGCATGCACAAAGTTTGTTTATCAAAGTTGTATTTCTAATTTTGTGTTTAGGATCAATAGTAAATACCTGCACATATATGCAATTTTTTCCCTGGATTATTATTCTACCTGTTTACACAGCAGTGGCTTACCTTTCTCAGAGTGGAAATAGGCTAGGCCAGACCACACTTTGATAGGTACCTATGACCTTCACTAAAGAAATTAAGTCTAGCCCTGTCCTATTTACTTGTTTTAGGGCTTTTCTAAGGTCTGATCTGAATTGCATGAAAGTCTGACCTAACCTACATGAAAGTCTAGTCTGACTTGCCAGTCTCTTTAAGTTTGTTATAAAACCTTTAAAGGGCCAGTGGGATTATTGTATTATTTGCTTACATAAGTTTATTAATAATTACAATTTTCTTATATTATTATGTAATATATTTATTCTGTATATATATTATGCATAATAATGTGTGTGTGTGTTTATTTTGTAATAAAGTCCTTATACAAGTTTGATTTTTTAAGTGAGTCAACATGCTCAATAATTAAGAAAGGTAAATAAATGAATAATTTTATATTATAACAATTTTAATATATTAATAATACTAAATATTTGCTTAAATGGACCAATCTATATATTGGGCATAAAAGACTCTCTGAATAGTGTATGATCTCACATTTTTAAACGCCTGTCTTATTTCCTAAATTAACTTGGCCTGGCCTGGCCTGGATCTATGTAAGCCAAGCCATAGGCCTTGTTGCGGATCTCCAGAAGATATTTTGGACGTGCCAAAATTGATGTGTAAAATTTTTGAAGGTGCTAAATATATAAAATATACTAAAATTAAAATAAATTATTTTTACTTATATATTAATTTATATATTAAAAAAAATTGGAGGGGGGCTAAGGTCTGGAGAACAAAGCCCTGCCACTACATGATCTATTTCCACCCGTCTCGATATGGTTTGCCTACTTTTTAATTGAAAAATCATATAGAATGATTCCATATAATAGTTTAAACATTCAACTCTGGAAGGGAGTGATGATTGCTTTTAGATGCAACATCAATTTTTCTACTTTCCCCCTTTTCCAGCCAAGTTCTTGAAGTTAGAGCAGCTGGATCAAGATGTGGGCCACACTGCTGATGCAACTGGAGTTTCCATTGATGGCACTGGACAAGTGGGGACATATTTCTATACAGCTCCTGAAATTGAGCAGGGATGGCCCAAGATTGATGAAAAGGTTCATAGCATTTATTTTATTATAATCAGTTGGTTGATTCCTGTTACATCTATGCACCCATATAATGTGTTGATTTATGCCAAATCATGTGATTCTTGAGTTTATTTGGGTTATAGGCTGATATGTACAGCTTAGGAGTGGTTTTCTTCGAGCTTTGGCACCCATTTGGGACAGCAATGGAGAGACACGTTGTTTTATCTGATTTGAAACAGAAAGGGGAAGTTCCATCAATTTGGGTTGCTGAATTTCCAGAACAGGAATCCTTACTGAGGCAGTTAATGTCTCCAGCTCCTTCAGATCGCCCTTCTGCCACAGAACTTCTGCAAAATGCATTTCCTCAGCGAATGGAGTCTCAATTATTGGATGGCAAGTGATTATGACATTTTTTGTGCACTCTGATACTTTGTATTCTCATATAGAACCTACATATTGCATTATTATCATTCAAAAATAATTCATTTCCTAATCGTATAGGTAAGGTTAGCTATCTATATAATACAACATTTGGTTATGGCTTTTTTCTAATAATCTGAAACATTTTGAGTGCCTAGGAGTACAAATATAGAAACAATTTGATGATCTTGGTAAGTGCAGTTAATAATGCAAATTAAAATGTGACTATTGGTACAGACTGTTGGCATCTAAGAGTTACATGCCGCTTGGGACATTTTTTTAAAGTATCTTGCATTTTTCTGAACAACTTTTAATTCTCTATGTTCAGATATCCTTAGAACAATGCAGAAATCAGAGGATACAAGCATATATGATAAAATTTTAAATGCTATCTTTGACGAAGAGATGCTAAGCACAAAACACATTCGTCAGGTTGGTAGATTGGGATCAGTTGGAGATAGCAGTTCATCCATTCAGTACACAGAATTTGAAACAGAGGTTCGGGATTATGTTGTAGATATGAACAGGGAAATTTTTAGACAGCATTGTGCAAAGCACCTTGAAATATCAACAATGAGATTATTGGAAGATTGTCCACAGTTTAATAGGTCAATATCTTTTTAATTTATTTTCTACCTTATGGCAATTGTTTATGAACGTGTCAACCTAGATATATGATTTCTTTTTTCTTTCTATTTTTGCTGAATAGAAATGCAGTTAAACTTCTGACACATGGAGGAGACATGCTTGAACTTTGCCATGAGTTGCGTTTTCCGTTTGTGAACTGGATTATATCTAACCAGGTACTGAATATTTAGCTTAATTTTATTTCTTTCCGTTTTCTTCAACTATATTTTATTGTGTTTAAATTTGGAAATTGCATATAAGGTGGCCAATCTCGTAATAACTGGTATACCATTACAGGCAGGAGTATTTTTGGTTGTGATGTAATGTTGGATTTGTGGATGCAAACTCGTGTAGAGTTATTTGACTATTTCTCTAGTATGCTTTTAATGGACGGAAAATAATGTGCTTTCTAGTATTTAGATTTAATGTCTAAACCATGCTTCAAGCATAAAAATAAGCTATTTGGGGAACAAATATCAAGATTCACTTTGAAATTCTTTTGCGTCATAAATTTTTTTAATGAACTATAATAGTAGGTCAGATGGCATTAGTAGATTTAAAATAATGATCATAGAACTTGGTCTTCTATATAATGTGCCTTTGTGCTTGTAAGTGGTAATAACTCTTATGTGGATAGTATTTAAACACAACGGCTATGGGATTTCTTAAATCCTACTTAAATGGAACTCTGTTAAGATATAGAGTTAGCAAAATGAGTGTTTTGTTCTTATGAGTGTGTTTGAAATGTAAATTAAATTGTGTTTAGTAATTTGGAAAATAGAAAATGATTTTATTTAGATCCCATGGACTTTAATGTTTTAGATTTAAGAGTACATTCAAATATGGTGGGATTGGTTATGATTTGATTTGACTTTGAATAGATAAGCTATTTTACCCATGCTAACTTTTTAATTGTATATCGGAGTCATGCCTAATAGTCTAGCTTCACAATGAGAGATGTTATATTAAGGGTAAACAATTAAAGTAATAAAATTACATAAAATCAGTTCTATGGTATTGACAAGTTCCAAAAATAAGATTCAATAATCCGATTTTTCATAATAAGTTCCAAATACGAGATTAAATTTTCAAATCATATAAAAAAAATCAAACCAATCACAGCACAGCCTAAAGCTGTTCATAAAAAATCTAAATTGAAAATGTCAAAACAAGAATTTTACAGAAACAGTTTTTTTACTTTTCTGTAGTGTTGCTCATAACATCTTTGCCCCGTGCAACAGAAGTGTAAAATGTAGAGGTAGAAGAAATTTTAATATTTGAACTGCATCTAAAAGAAATATAATGTCCTTGGCAGTTTTTCAATTGCTTCTCTATTATTTAACCTGGATTTCTGCAAGGCATAAGTATTGAATGTGAAACAAATTTACGTGATATGTAGAAATCTTCATTTAAACGATATGAGATATCATGTGTCTTTAGAAGAGCAGTTGGCCATTCATCACCAAATCGCTACCTTCAGGTACTATTCCACATATTATTTCTGATGAGTTTTTGTTATTGTTCCTTTCTTTTATCGAATCAATTTGAGGGAACTCTACAAATGTGATTTGATAATTTGACTTTGTTGGGTTTCCTCATGTATTCTATGGCGGTTTGTGATGTTTTTTCATGGAACTTTCCTGCAAATCTTGTTTCCTGTTCAAATAATTGCCCTCAGGGAGATTTTGACATTATTGGTGGCACCTCGGCATTGACAGAAGCAGAGGTCATAAAGGTGCAATTTTCTACTGCATATTGTTAGATTTTCTATTTCACTCTGGTTTTGTTTTCTTTTTTATTAAGCTCTGCAAGTTGTTACAAGTAGTTATCGATGATAGCATTATGATGCTCAATAGTTAGCTGTACAACTTGGTTGTCAGTTGAAGCTCAAGTCCTAGATTTCATTCCATGGTAGATAAATTTGTCCCTTTTTATATTGTTTTTGAAGTAAAACTTGAGATATGACTATATTGCTTGAAATATTAGTTCTCAGCCATATGAATTTATATTATAATCACTTCACAGTTGGATCCCCATGTTTTAGGGAATGGATAATGTATACTATTTAAAGAAGCTTTCCTAACCTAAATATGTGCAGATAATAAATCCTAGTAAACAAGGAAATACATAACTAAGGAAACAAGGAAATATAAGACTTCGAATCTCAAAAGACAGAATCTTCGCTGCACAACATAATTTATTCATTCTGAGCTGAAAGCCTTCAGACCTGTTTCGTATGATGTTTGACCATTTTGTGGTATACTAAACTTCAGCTTATTTACTAATTGTATTACAGGTCACAAGGGACGTAGTCACTTGTTTTTTTCATGCAGATTCATGTGACATTCATCTCAACCATGCTGACCTTCTGGATGCAATTTGGTCATGGACTGGAGTAAAGGTAGAACACAGACTCAAAGTAGCAGAGGTATGTAGTCTCGGTGATGCAGTCATATGGCGTAGATTATTAAGTTTGTGGGTATCTAGTATAACCATATTTAATTTTCCGAAGCTTCTCTCAATGATGGGTTCTTTGCGCCCACAATCCTCAGAAAGGAAATCAAAATGGGTCGTGATAAGGCGGCAGCTTTTGCAGGTAAGAAAATTTGTAAAGAAATCTTGCATCTTTGGCTACAATTAGTGTTGTTGGGTTGTTGTAGTTTCATTTTGTTAATTATAATGTTGAAAGAAAACAGTTTCAAATGAAATTATTCAGTTAATTTTAATACTTTTCAGGAACTGAATTTAGCAGAGGCTAAGGTAAATAGGTTACAGACTGTAGGTTTAAGATTTTGTGGATCTGCAGATCATGCACTCCCCCGATTAAGAGGAGCTCTTCCATCTGGTATTATTCTTATAGTTAGATTGTAATGTACAATATATATGAGAGAAGAAAGTTCATTCTTACTGGCAATAGTAAACTGTTGCAGATAAACGTACATTCAAGGTGCTTGATGAGTTGTCTGAGCTTGTCAGTCTCCTGAGAATTTGGAAGATTGAAAAAAATATATATATTGATGCGTTAATGCCACCAACTGAAAGTTATCACAGAGATTTGTTTTTTCAGGTACCATAATCTTTTAGTTTTTTTTTTCCCTGAACTATTAAACCTTTGTTATATTGTATCAACACCAAGATTGCATTCTGTAGCAAACACTTCTCAATCCTTACTTGTGATTTGTCTTTTCTATAATATGAACTGCTGGATTGGTCCAGAGACTTGGAGTTGGAGATACTGTGTCTGTATATGAATAGCTTGTTTCCCTCAATATAGCGTACCTTAGGCATTACACAATGATTGAAGATTGAGTAATGCAAAGGCAACATTTATATCTTGCATTCTAGTGTCTACAATTATTTTACGTTGTCTGTATCTATCTGACACTCTTCCAAGCTATTCTTTTCTACCTAGTTTTCCAATTTGGCTTAAATTTGGGAAGGGATGATTTTTAAAGCTTCTCTCCAAGTGTGTGAAAGAACTCTTCTACCAAAAAATTGTAATCGAAAATTAATAGAACCATGAAAAGTACTACTGGAAACAAGACTATATCTTGTAAATCATTGCTTTATTTCCAATTCTGCACCTACCAATGTAATAGGCATAGAAATGGCTTAGAATGTCACAACATATTTTCCTCAAAGATTGTTCGAGAGATCCTCACTCTCCAAAATAATCTTGAACTTTTCCTTTTCTTCCTTCCAAAGAAACCCCTACTCACCTCCTAATAAGACTATTTATAATAGTTTGCTACAGTTATGTAATTACAACTATATTAAATACCTTCTCTTTTCCTTCTTTTGTAAACTGTTTCAAACCTTTCAATATTCCCTCCATGAAGATTCACTTGTCCTCAAGGTGAAATTTTGGAAATTCTTTATGAATGCAGGCAGCAGATTCCCAACTATCTGGAAGATGTTTCCATTTGATAAGAACTTCTAAGTCACCTTGAGTGGTCTTTCTTGTATCTAGCAGTTGTTCTGGATATACTTCCAGAATATAGTCTTCAGTAAGTGGAGGAGGCGGGGGCTGGGTAGATGTGGCTGGCTGCCCTCCCTGGTGACTAGTGATCTACTTGCTATGTAATCTTCGATTGTACTAGTTTGTGTTATTCCAATTAAAATTTCAAAAGGATTTTATAACATAGTGGGTTGAAACCTTCCTACTACTGCAACTTTGAAAGCGTCCCATGTGGTATTGGGGTTACATTTTTTCCACCATTGAAACCAATTTAATGTCTTTCCTTCCAAAGCAATCATCACCGCTTGCATTCTTCTTCAGTTACCTCCTTCAACCGAAAATACCACTCCAGCCTATTTGTCCACCCATAAGCTTCTTCACCTGCAAAGCAGGAACATCAAGTTTCGTCCACCGTGAATGAGGATTCGGATGGCACCTATCTTCTTGTGCTCGTGGTCCAATTCTTTCATTCACTTTGGATGAGTCGTCAGATGGTTTCCCACCATAAGATATCTTTTCCAGAACTACCGTGAGTCTGCTGATCAAATTCTCAAGCCGTTGGAAACTCTCATGATGTTCCTTTTCTGCTCTATCATGATCTTGAACCAGTTCTTGCACTATCTTTTCCAGCCCATCCAATCTTGATTCTATTCTTGTATTCACCATGTCCCATACAGCTACCACATGGTCAAGAAAGAAACTCTGAATACCAATTGATAGAACCATGAAAAGTACAACTGGAAACAAGACTCTGTCTTGTAAATCTTTATTGCTTTATTTCCAATTCTGCACCTACAATGTAATAGGCATAGACATGGCTTAGAATGTTACAACATATTTTCTCAGAGGTTGTTTGAGAGAACCTCACTCTCCACAATAATCCTGAATTTTTCCTTCTCCTCCTCCCAAGAAAACTCTTGCTCACCTCTTAATAAGACTATTTATAATAGTTTGTTACAGTTATGCAATTACAACTATATTAACTACCTTCTCTTTTCCTTCTTTTCTAAACTGTATCAGACCTATAAAAAATGATTGAGATTGAACGAACTTATCTTGATTCAAGTGCCACATAACGAACTATTAAAATTATATAAGGGTATAATAATTTCATGATGCTGTTCGCTTATGTCATTTTGTAAACAATAGTCTGTTTGGGTTATACTGGAAAAGAAATGAAACAGTTGTGATAAAGGATAATTAATCAGAACTAACACGTATCAAACTGTTGGTATGGAGTTAAACTTGTCGAGTAATAATTATCAGTCTAAGCCTCTGGTTATATTACTTCATATGAAAGAAGAATGAACTTGAATCCATCAATCAACGAGTCAGTTTTTATTATCCACCTTTGTTTATTTCCTCACTTGGTTTCACTAGTGTTTTCAACATCTAACATTCCATGTGAAAAAGTTCGTCAAGATATCTGTTATGTATATTTTTATGAAATTGTTATAATTAGGAAAACCATGGAATATTTGTAAAAAAGGTTATCAATGTTCCATAAATTTGCATCTTTTCTTGTTAAAGAACTGGGTACATTTAATTTTTAGAATATTTTTATTACTTGACGGTTCTGTGGAATTGCATATCATGGATAAGAAGCTAGAGTATGTGTTAGTGATTCTGATGAAGTTGAACTTGTCTTGGAAGGTATACTTAAGGAAGGAGAACAGTCCTGGATCTCTCTCTGAAGGTGCCTTGCTGGCTGTTGGTGGTCGATATGATTACTTGCTTCATCAGCTGTGGAGAAGTGACTCTGTAGGTTATGCACACTTTTTTTTTCTGATTGACCTTGAGATGGCTGGTATATTCTATCCTATTTTTCTTTCTGTATTTCTCTGAATGTTAGACATTTTAGAATGTGCAATAATCATGTGTGCCTATGCATTAACAATTATAGAATTCAATTGCAATTTGCTTGAATAACAAATTGTCATGCTTAAACTCTTTGGCCTGAATTTGAAAAAGTACCAACATATCGTGTTCAGGTTTGTCCTTCATGCTCCTGATATATGTATTGATGTTAACCTTTTCCCAAACCTATGATGTGAATGATCTGTTACTGATGATGTCATATGTTTCACTTGCATGTGCTTCAGTTTTGACGGTGTTTGCTTCTTACAGTTCTAGACAACTTGAAGTTTCTTTTCACTGTGAATTTTATAATGTTTCTTACATGTCTTCTCTGCTATCTAGAAAGGAAATCCTCCCACTGGTGTGGGGACTAGCATTGCACTGGAGACAATAATTCAGAATTGTCCTGTAGATATCAAGCCCAATAGGTTATTGTCTTTCAACTTAGACATTCCTAGGTCATGTTATTTTAACATTTAATAAATCCTTGACACTTGGGTTATTATCTTTTCAGTTACATTTTTAATTTATAGATTAACACATGCAGACCATAGATAAAGCTTGATTAGTCGGTTTTCCTCAACTGTTTCAGAAACGAAGGCACCACCAATATTCTTGTCTGTTCTAGAGGCGGAGGAGGTCTCCTGGTGGAGCGCATGGAGCTAGTTGCGGAATTATGGGAGGAGAACTTTAAGGTTGAAATATCCAATCAATTATAATCTGCTTATTTTTTTTTTTTTTTTTTATGAATTGCTTCTGTTCACTCATCTTTCATATCATCAGGCTGAATTCGTTCCTACCCCTGATCCCAGTCTTACGGAGCAGTACGAGTATGCTAATGAACATGGTATCAAATGCCTTGTCATCATCGCAGATACAGATTTTTCCTTGACAGACTCTGTTAAGGTAATGTTCTCTGCAATTCAATTCTGAAAGGGTGGTTCAATAGCGATTTTTATTGATCTCGGGGATTGTTGCATTAAAAGAATTCTATTACATGACTTCCTACTTCATGTAAAACCTCATAGACTTTGTGTGTGTATGAGCTATGCAAACTGAACTAGGTCATTGTTCTAGCTATAGAAACAAATAATTCTGCAAGGAAGAAGTTATGTGCAGTGCTAACTAATTTACTTACGGCCTCCAGGTTCGACACCTTGAACATAAGAGGGAGAAAAGTGTGGAGAGAAAAAACCTAGTTAAGTTTCTATCGGATGCCATGGCAACACAATTTAGAAATCCCTCCATTTGGATTTGATCGAATGTTAACAGAAATTCAACTGCTTTGCCTTCAACATTAATTGAGGGAGTTGTTACATACTGAATATTTTCGGCAATTGTACATTATCAACGTGGATGCCTTCCATTTTTCAGTTTTCAAAATGTAGAACTGTAGAAGAGAATTCGTGTATATCAGTTTTGCAGTTGTCACCGCCCTTCCCTCTCCCCTTGTGCATGGTTGTGACTTCCAATGATGTAAGTATGTACATAGTATGAGTAGTTGTAATTCCTTTTGTGCTTAAAAAACCCTGTAAATAGTGGCTATTGATGATCCATTGTAACTATTTTTTTTTTTTTTCCTTTTTACATTACATGAGTATTTTGACCTTTGTTTTTGATGAAATGAAACAGAATAAGTGTCAGATTAGATTTTCAATCTCAACATAGTATTTTAGGGACTTAAATAAAAGTTGTATTCTGTTCATCCATATTTCACTATGGGATGCTTACTTTAGTCTTAGTGTCCAGGATTTTCATATTTTATTTTACGCATTTAGCCAACGAAAATGACATTTTAAAAGTTCAGTTTTCTAAAATATGCAATAAATTTTTTGGAACAAGGACACCGAATAACATTGGAATTAATTTTTGGATTAATCATTTTAGAATATTCTATAATAATTTTTTATCATGTCATAACATTTTGGAAACAATATAAATATATTTTCTAATATTTGTCTTATAAATATACAATTTTGAAGTCCACTGGAATGTCCTTTCCGATATTCTGCGCACAATCACCAAAATAGTCTTTATCAGTTAATGTTTTATAATTTCCAAAAAAAAATATCACTAAAAGGGTTTTTAAACTTGTGTGTTCCCGTTTTTTTCATTAATTTAGGACATTGTATACTTGAAAACATAATGATATTAAACTTTTTAAAATTTAAAAATAACTGAGTTATTGTTATATATTATAGTTAAAATATATACAAAAGAAAATATAATTATTTTTAAGATATTTTAATATTTTTTACTATTTATTTGTTATATGAAATATTGGTAAATAGAAATAAAAAAATGTATGAAAATTCTCTTAAATGAATCCACGAGTAAAAAAAAAGATATGACTTTGGATTAAAAATAGTGTCAATTCTACTGAATTCCCTCGAGACAAAAGACATCAGTGGTATTAAGGCTAGTAATTTGTCTTGATGACGAGCTTGGATAGTTGAGAGAACAATAACACCACAGCCACTATAATAACGGTTTAAGTAAATGTTACTCTTTACTTGAGGAAAAATATATCATATGAAAGGAACTTGTTATTAAGAATAGACTATTAAGAATAATATAAGTGTGAATCTAAGTTGAATATTATATAAAAAAAATAAACTCATAAACTTAATGTTTTAAGACTTTGTTTTAAAAGTTGTCTAAATCTTTTATATGTGTTGAATTCAAGTCAATACATATCATCTCTTTCTAATAAATCTCATTGAAAAAATTTTCATCAACAAATTTTCAATAAAAATAATAAAAATCACTTGACATTTTATATTAATTACAATATATTTTTGTATTAATCATAAAACTTTGCATTCTTAATACATAAAGATGAGTAAACAGGATGATTTAAAAAATAACAACTAACATTAATCAATTAATAAATTAATTAATAAAATAAAAACTCAATTAAAAAATTTAAAATTTTAAATATTTAATAAAAAAAATATTAAAAAAATATAATTGAAAATAATAAATAGAAAGGTTATAACTTAATAAAGTGATTAAAAATACTTAATAAGAAGGTTAACAATCATGCATAGTCAAAGAAAAACCATCATAAAAATAATTTACAAAGAAGTTAACAAATAGCCCTTATAGCTCAGTGGTAGAGCGTCAGTCTTGTAAACTGAAGGTCCGTAGTTCGATCCTGCGTGAGGGCAAAACTAATGTTTTATTTCTTTCATACCTTTTTCTTTATTTAAAATAAATTCTGCTTTTGCTTCCTTTATCTTAAAAATCTACCCATTATGACAAATTGAAGAGAAAATAATATTTTCTTATAAATTAAAGGTTTATATTCACCTCCTATTTTTGGGGAAAACATCCCTCTAATGTATTGTATGTTAAAATATTTAAAGTAGTGATTCGATGGAAGTCGTTAGAGGAATTGAGATTTCAATTTTTTTTCTAATATTTGATTATTAGAAAAATTGAGACTTCTATTTTTTTTTTATACATAAAAAAATTGAAGTTATGAGATATTGAAAATTCTATTTAAAATATGTTTATATAGGAAATTTTATCAAAGTGGTCATTGAACATGAAATGCTTTAGGATAAAATATGTTGTTTGAATAACGAATTAAAAAAAATGAAATTCTAAAATTTTATTAAAGTAATTATATTATTTGAAATTAGATAATTTCAAATTTCATATAAAAATAGGAATTTAATTTGTTTTATATTCTCAGATTTATTATTTATTCTCCATATTTTTTCTTCAATTTGATTTTGAATGTCATTTATTCCACCGAGACTAATACATTGCTCTTTTGTTAATGTCAATTCTAATACATTGTGTTTGTAATGATGTTAGAAATACTTTAATTCATTTAATTCTCAAATGAAAAGACACAACAGTTTGAAATAACAATTCAATTTCATTAAATTTAGTTATTTTAAAAGTGGTCAATTTCTCTATCAAAACGCAAAGTTAGGTTTACCATTCTTTTAACTTCTTTTTTTTTTATTATATTAATATATTAATCATTTATTTATATTCTCAAACTATATTAAAAAAATTTAAAATGTTTAGTATTACAATTATCCTAAACTCAAATTAAATAAGTAACTGTGTTTCAACTTTAAAAACTAAATGCTTAAACATTGTTTTCACTTATTATGATATACAAGTGGTTGGTACATTAGTATAATAAAAATAAAAATTTTAAAAAATAAATAATATACTAAACTTAAAAAAATAAAAGTCTCATCGTGTCAATTAAAAAATATAGAAGTCCCTCTATATTTTGAATTAGATTTATGTTAAGAAAGACTGAATTATTTTATATAGGATAAAGGTATAATAATATGTTGTAGTTTTTATTTTTTCAACTTTGATTTAATATATGTACTTGTGCGTTTATTTATGAACAAGCCCTTATAGCTCAGTGGTAGAGCGTTAGTCTTGTAAACTGAAGGTCCGTAGTTCGATCCTGCGTGAGGGCACTCTTTTCGCGTTTTTTAAACTTTATTAATTTGCGCTTCCATAAACAGAAACTTGTAGTATCTTACAACCATGGCAAAATAAGACGAGGAATGTCAAATAAACTTAAAAAATTTAGATACTGAAAAGAATATTTTTCAAAGAAGAGTGATTTTGTGAGAACTAAAAACGCCTTAATGCTTTAAATAATAATAGTTAGACTGCAACAATGAAGAGAGTGAAGAAACAAAGTTACATGAAACAGCACTACATGAGTTGTAGTATAAGTCTAAAGTTGTGACACACATGGTTAGAAGTTGTGTTGCAAGAACAGCCTCTCTCCTGGAGAAGCAGGACCAATCTCTTCATCAAGGCTTCTCAAAACATCACCAGCACCTCCAACATTGCTCAAGTTCTTACCTTCTGCATTGTTCTTCCCATCAACATCTACCTCAGACACTGATGACTTTCTCCTCTGAGAAGATGTCACACTGGGGAAGGTAATCCATGAGGGTGCCCTGAACTCAATCCTTTGGTCCTCATGTTCTACCACATCAGTCTCAGAAATTGACCTGTTTGAGGATATTTGAGATGATTTCTTGTGCAATCTGTTGCTTCCCAAAACCACCTCAGTTGGCAAAATAGGCTGCTCAATGCATGGACTACCCATTAACTGTGCAAGACCTCTCTCCAAAGCTGTTGTTACTTTGTCCATTGAAGGTCTCTCTTTCCCTCTCATCCTCACACACTTACAAGCCACATTGGCTATTCTCTTCAAGGCTTCTACATCAGGAGGGGGTTTCAAAACTGGGTCCAAAATTTCAGTTATATCTCCTGATTTTATAAGAGGCACTGCCCATTCCACTATGTTCCCTTCTTCGTATTGCATGTCAATGGCTTTTCTACCACTCAGAATCTCCAAAAGAAGAACACCAAAACTGTACACATCTGATTTGGTTGTGAGGTAATGAAGCCTGTAGTATTCAGGATCAAGATAGCCAAAAGTCCCAGCTGGTAGTTCAGCCAGTGGTGAACCACTATCTGCAGGACCCAACAATGATAAACCAAAGTCAGCCACTCTTGCATTGTGTTCTTCATCAATGAGAATGTTTGAGGACTTTATGTCTCTGTGAATCACAGGAGGGCAAGCATAGCCATGCAAATATTCAATTCCACGTGCTGCTTGCACTGCAATAGTCACTCTTCTTATCCAATTTAACTGTTCTCTCAACAGTTGGTTTGTCCCATGCAAGTGTTGGTGCAAGGAGCCATGAGCCATGAACTCATACACAAGAAGTCTCTCTCCACCTTCTTCACAATAGCCTAGTAGGTTGAGCAAATGAGCGTGGTTCAACCTTGAGAGCAAGTCAAGTTCTGTGTGAAACTCCTTGGAATTCTTCTGCATGTTGGGAGACACTATTGCCCTTTTGACAGCAACAACTGTCCCATCTTTCAACACTCCCTTGAACACACACGAGAAACTCCCCTTCCCCACTATGGACTCTTCCTTGAATCCACAAGTTGCACTTTCTAGTTCCTCATAGGTGAACATTTGAGCCCTTCTGATCTTGAACTCCTCAATGTCTGGCCTCACCTTATTCTCGTTTTGCAGGGAAGAACTCCCGTTCAGTTTCTTCCCCTTTGACCCTTTTGAACACTCACAATCTCTTAGCCTGTAGCGGACGTATAAAATTGCAGTTATTGACACCACACTGACTATGAAAATTGCAAAAGCAATCTCAGCAATGACAACTGGCAACTGTAAAGCCCAGAATTTTTCAGTTTTCTTCACAGTAGAAGCATTGGAGTATGAAGAGGAGCAGTTCGTGAAGCATTGGGATGAAGAACAAGAGGCACAGTTATATTCACACAGTCTATCAGAAGCCAAATTGCATGCACTCTTCTGATACATTTCAGGAGGACAAGCACCGCTGCACCTCATGCAAACACGAGAATCTGGTGATTTGCAGAGACCTTTATGCTGATTAATGGCATAGGAACCAGGAGGGCATGGAGCAGGTTGACACATTCCTGGTGAAACAGCTAAAGGAAGTGAGATGGGAAAATCAACTCCCCAACATGAAGGCATAAGATATTTGTCAGCAAGAACTGCACAAGTAAAGTAATCACCGGCTGCAACTTCAAAAACCTTAATCCCTCTAGGAGATGGAGTGCTTCGTTTGATGATAAAGCCCCAACAAATCACTCCACGATCATAGCTCTTAATCCCACATGCATGGAACTTCCCTCCCACTACAGAAAGCATGGGATCATTTGGAGCCAAATCAACGTTTCCTTGACCTGCATGTGCCACTGAAATTTCTTCCCCAAGGTTCAAGCTTCTCCCCCAACAAACAGTCCTGGAATTCACTCCCTCTAAGATTCCACACACATGATACCCACCGGCTGAAATTTTCTGGAATCTCTTGTCTTGTGGAATCAAACTAATCACCAGGCTATTAGTCTCATCACCCCAGCAGAACACAGTCCTGTTCTGAGAAAAAAGACCACAATTGAATTCGGAACCTGCTGTGATTGATTCAATCTGTCCCCAAAACACATAGTTTTTGGTCATGTTGTAGCCCCAGCAATCAACCAAGGAAATGTACCTGTGTTTTCCAGTAAAAGGTTTCCTCAAGCCACAAACATGGTAATCACCAGCACTGATTTCTAGGTATTGTGCTCCTCCGATAATAGGTTGAGGCACTCCCATTTCAATGTAGGCACTGCTACCCCAGCAGTACGGTTGATTGGAACCCATCAGAAGCCCACAGACAAAGCCGTCTCCAGCTGTTAGACCAACAAATGAAAACCGGGCTGGTGTTCCATAGATTATGGCTGAATTGCCTCCATAACATGTCACTGTGTGAGAGCCATCAGATTTCAAACCACAAAACACAGAACCCTTTTCGCCGTACGAGATTGCAATGGATGACATGGAACCAAGGCTTGTCACTTGTAACCACAAGTACGATAAAACCACCAGCTCAAACACAAGCCTAGATGAACATGGATTCCCGTTCAACAACTGACGTTTTAGCGAGAACCCCATAATACAAAGAAACCAAAAATAAAAATGTAGAATGTAGAATGTAGAATGCTTAATAACAAAATTGTTTGATCAAAGTATATAGCTTTGCTTCCATTCACTTCCCAGAGAGAAAACTATTCGGTAAGGCTAATGCAGTCTAGAGGGAAAAACAAATCTTGCAAACCTCATCTTGTTAAGAACTAAAACCCCATGATAACACCATTACCTCACGATTTCGTACAGACTCTATGAATAACTAGCAATGCAAGAAAAAGGAGTAGTGAAGGTGAAAAACAGCAAGCAAATTGAGAATCTTCTTCATTTAAGCCAAGGCAAATAGATAGGAAAGAAACTGTTCTGCCATTTCCAATGCATAGGAAAGAAAATCCCATGCTTCTTGTTGGCTAGGTGAGAAAGATAAAAGATTGGCTGCTACAAATCCAACTGTTTTCATCACGAAAGAAACTCTTAAATCACTGCATCAACAAGGTGTTTGAATGAGGTGGCCAGCCCACATTGTGAAAAGCGTTTTTGCAATGCATTTTGGAGCATGGGCTGTTGGAGATGGGAAGAGGAAGTGAAAGTGAAGGAGATGTAGATAGATTGCTGAGGGTGGTTGCAGGGTATTGTTGTTGTTGCAGACAAGAGGGTGGGGGAGAGACGGTGCAATAAATGACACAAAACTGCTCCTTGTATACGTATGGGCAAAGTGTTGGTGAAGCTAATAAATGATAAAGTTAATGCAATTCAATGTTTTCATGCTTGGACTACTCCATTTTTGGCCACCACTTCCAAATCTTACATTGCTCATCAGGTGTGGCTAATGGTTTCCAACTTCGAACAATACAAAACATCACATCACACCTCAAACCATTCATTTTTCTACTTCCATTCTTTCTCTCACTGCTCAACAAGTTCTTCTCCGTATGGTTGCTTCTTTTTCTTTCCCTTCCTCTCTGTCTGCTTCATCGTCTTTCTGTTCAAATCATCTGTCTTTTCCACAAATTAATCACAAATTCCACAAAATTACTTATAAATCAATTTCTGATCATTAGTTTTTACCCTTCAGAATGTATTTATGGAAACAACTTTTAATTACCGAACAGAAAATCTTAAAGTACCGAACATTATGCCATTTATATTCAAGGTGAATTTTATATATATATATATATACATGTGTGTCTGTGTTTTTTTTTCTGTGTGCGTGAAGTTTAGTCAACTTGGTAATTTGACAAACTCATTTTCCGAGGATAGAAGTTCGATTTCTGTTTTTCGTGTTGAGAACTTGATAATGGAGAATTGTCCACGCATGAATCTCTTAAATTCAGTTCATTCAATTTTTCTAATAAAATATAGAGAAAAGTGATACATGTTATCGATGTGATTTGTAATGCGATGTGAGGAAAGCTGAAAATATAGAAAGTATTAAGTATTTATTTGTATGTTCATAAATTAACACTTTAAATAGAAATCACTTTGAGGGTCTTAAATTAATTAAGTACTTAAGTGATATTTTTAATTTTTTAAATTCATTCAATGTCAAATATAGTGTATATTAATCATTTAAACATGTTAGTTGGATTAATTTTAAATTTTTTTCAGAATTAAAATATTCTATTCGTTATTGTCGGTAAAATTGTTTTTCTTAATTTTTTTTTCACATTTTGTGAAAATTTATAAATACGGATGAATGCATAGAATATTTGTTATTATTATTTTGAACTTTTTTTTGTGAATTTCATTAATGAATAATAATAATTTGACATAGTTATTGACACTCAAATAATACGCTGTGACTTTTAATAATGGTTTTATTCAATCAATTACATTACACCATTTTATAAATTAATAGGATAACACTGTATAAAATGAATGTATTTGACACATTGGTTAATTTCAATAGTTTTAAATTTGTATATCATTTAAACAAATACTAATAGCCTTTTTCATATCTTATTATCTTTTTCACATTATCATTTTTTTGAATCATTATTTGGGTCAACATAACTGCTCCCAACGTTGATACATTTGAAAATTTGAAGTTGGAATTTAAAAAGTTGAGAGTTGAATTACAGATAGTAAGCTAATTAATAACGTTTGTGAGAAGTGCATTTAATAGATGAAACGTAGCCATAAAAGGAAAAGGAAAGGGAAATGCATTTAAACTAATTTCATGGTTTAAATCTGTATTTATTACCTAACCTTCACAATATGCCACCAATTGTGTCTCCCCCTTTAAAGACCCAAATAAACCCTATTTCTTCATTAGTTTATAAATTAATTATTTGCTCCCTTGGATTGAAAAGCTAATTGTAAAAAATCACTTTTTCATAATCTTTAGAAGGAAGAAGAAATCACACCAATTTCTAAGTTATTCATGCAATAATGATATAAATAGTTTTGTTGGGTCATCTAGTAACAAAGTATTATAGAGGGTTTAATTGATTATATTGCTTAAAATATTAAAACTAATTATATTGTGAAAAAGAAAAAATAAAATGTCACTTTTATCAACTAGAAATATGTTTCTTTAAAGATACATCTGTCAAGAAATTTTGGCAACCAAACAAGATTGAACTTGTAAGTGTATTGGGGCATGCCATTTTAGAAGAAAATAAACTTTAATTTATTGCAAAATAATTTTAATTTAACTTTCTAAATAAAAAAGATTAAACATAATAATAATTCTGCATCTATTTTTGCAATTATTATATAACTCTTAATTAAAAAACAAAATAAAAATAAAGATGTTATTGATAGAGAAAACTCCACTAAAGATAGTCCTGTTTCTTATAAAAAGATTAATCATACCATGAATATCTCATAAAAAAAAGAACAAAAATGTGCTCAGGTTTCTACAAACACAAGAACGGATGAACGATACATTTACATGCTAAACTATATACTGACAGACCCACAGATTGGATGACATCAAACTTAAGAAAATTTAATGGTAAATAATATGATCTCGTATAAATATACAATCAGAAATGGTGTCTTAAAGGATAAATATAAATATTAAAACAAGCAATGATTTTTATCATTTCTAAATGCCAAAAATAGACAGAACTATGGCACATTCTTTAGTTGTTTGATAACTGAAATCTTCCAAAAATGTCACCTAGCTTTTTAATTACTGTGGGTATAACCTCTTCCAAAATAATGAGCAACCTGCAAACAATTAACATGATTAACAGCACCATGTAAATTTAAATTGATGTAACTAGACTGAAAGGCTAAATGGCCTCTCACCAAATAACCAGATTTTAGTTTACAGCAGAAAAAAGTTGTTTCCAATTTGTTTCATTTGCCTATTTTTCCATTTTGTACAGAAAATCTTAAAAAAGAGGCACTAATCTTGTTATCTGAAAACCTATCTAGAATGAAAACAGAAAACAAAGAAATTGTCTCCAGTTTGCAAAACAAATTTAAGAGAGGTGACAAAACTAATAAAACTATATGGATTGGAATTTTACGTATATTTGTTTCAATTTATGATTTCAAAAGTTTGATCACATACCAAAGTGATTCCACAGAAAAATGATTTACAAGGAAAACTATGTAAGTGATGAGGATTGAGTTATTTGATTTCTCTAATATGTCATATGAACATGTAAGATCAATTTCATGACCTATCTCATATCTCCTTATATGTTGCTCAAAATTAGGATGAGGGCTAGTTCGTACCTACTTAATATCATTCTTCAACTTTTGAACAGTGGATTATGACTTGTTGAAAAATCTGGAACTAATTTATAATTCCCCCAAATAACGCACCAAGCACTTCATGAACTCACTGAACAAGGAAAACAAATAATATCAATACACAGAAGAATCAAACAGGTAGATAAGAAACTCGAAAAATTAAACTTTGACAAAAAAAAAATTAACATCTAAAGTAAAGTTTGCAACAGGCGAGCCAACTTTCAGGCCACCTTTTTCTCAAGTATACAACAAAAGATGAACAAAATAGCTCTTGCATTGCAGGTTTTAGTGTAAATGAAAAATTAGAATTTAAGCTAATATGCCATAAAGCAATTTGAATTTCAAAACACCAATCTTTTAACTTAATCTGAGAGAATAGAATACTTTGAGTAGCAATAACAATGAGGCGGTTCATCTGGAAAAAATAATGCATAATTGATGGCCATTTAAAAATGTACATCCTATTTGAATATCAGGTAAATGTTGCAACTAGCAACTCGTAAGACACTGAACACTGCAATCAAACTGAATAACTTTATTTACTTTTCAGGTTTATATTCATTAGTTTTACTTTAATGCATAATGAAATGTCAAAGCACCTTGGAGATTAGCCTCATGGATCTTCTGGGCAGCTTCATACCAGTATTCTTCATGCTTCGTAAAACTCTTGTCGTACCATTTGAAACTTGAATCTCAGAGTCTCTGCTTGTTCTCTTTTTGCTGAGCTCCATTTTAGAATCTGGATCATCACAATCTAGGCTAGATTTCTTAGGTGGATCACCAAATTGGGAGCATCTGAAACCGCAGTACAAATATACTCAAATCAGTAGAATAAAAGCACTTTAAAAACACTGAAAAACATAAGAACAGTAATTACTCTGAACTCTCCCTTCGATCAACAATCCTGCCACCCTCCTGCAAACAAAAGAATATTTTAGCACACTTAAAGTAAATGATTAACTTAAAAAAAAAAACAAGACAAATAATATGTACAGAAGACCAACATTCCATAAGATTGCAATGGATCACAAAATCTTTAGGTTGCCGATACTTAAATTATCAACGTTCTTTTCTTACGTAAAACATAACCTAACATCTCCAACACATCACAGAAATAAATGATAAAAATTCACAGAAGTGTTAGTGGCTACGATGGATGACTCCAAGATACAAAAGTATGAAGTGTTAGTGGCCACGTAGGAAACAGCTTTTAGTAATAATATCAATATAACTGTGTGATGATAAGAACCATTCATATTTCTTTTTCTACAGTGGAAGATTTCAAATTCTTCCACAATAATTCTTCTATACTTATTCTAGAGAGGGTACATTAGCACCAGACCTGACAGACATATAAAGATTTTAGTTTTCAATTTTGATTTTATGAGTGAAAGGCTCTCCAAACCACGTCTGTCTACCACAGTATTATACCAAAACCTATAATTAAACTGGAACTAGAATAGTTCAGCGACATCAAATCTAATGTTTGTACTAGACAAAAACGACATATATCTAGAAGGCTAAAGAAAAAAAACTATACCCATTCATTAGTTAGTGATGTGAAATTGTTGCTATCAGTTTCAAAAACGATCTCAGTTTTGGAAAGTCTACCCTGTTCCATGTCAGGAAAAGTGCTCTTTGGATCACTTAAATCCAGGGAATCATCATTGCCATAGAGTGAAACTGATCCATATTTACGACAATTTATAACTTCTGAGTTTTGTACTCCCACAGAACTACTTACTGAAGCTCCAGCACACACCGAACTAGGATTCACAAAGCAAGAATCATTTAGCAGAGCACAATCCTCAAAACATTCATTATCAGGTTTTGAATTTTGAAGTTCTAGTATGCCAGGATATGACAGTGATTTGACAACAGAATCACAGATTGACTTGATGAATGGCATATTGGTAGCATCTGAATCGATGATTTTCTTAGAGTTGTCTTTATCACAAGATTCAGCACCACAAATAAAAGTGTTCAGTGCACCATTTCTAACTTTAGCTGAGAGAGTTGAATGCGTTTCCTGTAAATTATCTTTCACTTTTACAGTCATGCTGCATGGAGTCAGTGAATTACATATCAAAGGACTGCCATCTGTATTCTGTTGATTTAAATCTGTAGCACCATCTTTTGTCAGTTTCAAGCTTGAGGGAGACCTGGCCTGACTATCATGCTCATCAATTTGTCCAGAATTCGTACTCCACAGAAAGGAAGATTTTCCTTGTGTAGAATTCTCGGCTAAGTCACTGAGATCCTGCCAAAGGCTTCGGGATTTGTTTTCATGCAGATTCTCACTTATGCAAACCTCGTTTCTAAACCTATTAATCCAATCTGTTGGGGACAAATTTAAATCAACATGAAGACTAACTCCCACATCTGACCAGACATAGAATTGAAATGACGATGGAGGAGCTTCAGTAGCTGCTTTTACTGAAGAGGCAAAATCTTTCTCAACTGAAGGTGCAGATGCTTCTACTACTTCACTGTTATTTTTGTGACAAATCAGTACTGTGCTGTCTCTCATTTTACCTAAATGTATGTCGAAGCCTCTTCCAGGTGACTTTGCCTTCTTCAAACCTATATGCATCGTATAGCCAAAGCGCCCTGCATGTGCTGCACACAATTAAATGAGACATGTTCCGACAGATTGTACAACAAAAAGAAAAATGTAAATAAAGGTGGAGCAATTTTTTATCCAGATCAACCTGCCCTTGCATTGCACAAGTCTAGGCCAAGTCATAGGAGCTATACCTTCTGTGAAATCAATAACATAACTTTTTAAGACGCCAACCATAGTTCAAAATTCAAACAGCTCTGCAAACCAGTAATGGAAGACTGAAACTTACATTGTCTTCCTAACTAAGACAATCATTATTCTAATCCATTAACCGGTGCAAAAGAATCACTTCACCTACCCGTTGGCATAAAGTATATAAACTGCTTCCTGATTTCTTTATAAGATCGAAGAAGAATAATTTGGTTAGACAGTTGAACTGCAAAGGCAGGTATACAAGGTCTTGCACAATTGAACACAAGCCACATAATTGTGGGTGCAGCCCAATTTGGCATCACAGAATCAAAGATGACAAAATATTAATACAATAAAAAAGAAAATCAGGAGCAATGGAAAAATTATTTGCATCCATTTGCCAGAATACTTTTGGTCAGTCATTTGAGATCTTTAGGCTGCAGTTCCAAGGAGTGGGATTTTGGCCCAACAATGATAAGGATCTTGCATCAAACATTGTATGCATCCATCTTCCCCCACCCCTCACTGCTTGAAAATCAGAAGAATTGCAGAATGAGGTAAAGAACGAGTCCAGTAAAGTAAGACAAAACAGCGTGCATACATCCTAGGAGTACCCGAATACACTGAATTGGATTGAGCATCATCCCAGTAATTCATAGATATTTTTCAACCATGGGAAATGTAGAATTACAAGATCTCATCTCAGTGAAAAACAGGTGAGAGGGTGTGGAATGGAAATTATCAGTGAAACAGTGGAATTTTCCCCACCTACGAACTAGAGAGTTTTCTCATATAAAATTTATTGTTCTTCCTTCGGGTTTGTATTTTTTCTGCACCACCACACCGCAATATCCAGTTTTCTTAGATCTACTGCAGTGTCCCCCAATCACTAAGCAGACCCTTCTAAGAACAATAGTCACTTGAGCCAAACACACCAAAAAAAAAAAAAAAAACTAAAATCTGTTCAAGAAACTTCGCACCTACTATCATGTTTCTTGAAATGAAACACTTGTACATCTAATAAAGAACTAAATGGGGAAATGACAATATTTTGAACCTTCACAGTAAATCAGTTCCAATTGATCATCTTATGCTTGGAAGAACGGCATTGACAAGCATATTTATGAGTAAGAGCTAAGATATTAATTCGTAAGCACCCCATTGCATCTTTAGTAGGTAAAAAGGTATAAGCACCCAAGATTAACAGAGGGAGCAGTGAAGGGGTGTGTGTGTGTGTGTGAAAGAAGAATGTGAATGTAAGAGAAACATAAAGAGAAAGTGAAACAGAGAAGGATGATATACCTGATGGAGATGGAAAATGTTGCAGAGGATGCTTTTGTTTGATTTAGGAAGACCAAGCTTTTTAGAGGGAGGATTGCTTTCGTTTAAGAGAGTGGTAATTTAGTCAATAACCATAGAAAAAAGAACATGTATTTTCACACCATAAATCTTACAGGAAAATACCGAACACAAATATGATTTTTTTTTTGTAATTTTTAAATATTTAAATTGTAATAATATATAAACTAAAATTAAAAAAAAAATGTTTGAGAGATCATAGAATGTTTATTAAATATAATAAAGATTAAGTGTTAAATGATAATTTTCTTAATCAAGATTTGTGATGTGTTTTTACCTTAATGGAGTTGGTGAGTTATGCTAAACAAAAGAAGATTAAAGACAACCTTTTTGCTGTGACACGTGTAAGGCTGTGGGAAGAGTCGATTGCAACAGCGCCGTTTATTATTGGGCCTCACTCTATCCACTTCTTCTCTTATTGGATAATCCTCTGTATTCTTCAAATGTTTGAATTTTGAATACTACCTCTATTATCATGTCAAAAAAGTCTTACTTTCTTTTTAAACATCAGTGTCTAATGACAACTGGCTTCAAAGGTTTTTATTGTAATATTAATAATTTTTTATCAGATTTATTTTCAAATTATATTCATAAATGTAACAATTTGAATTTGAATGGTAAATTAAATTTGATTATATTCTATTTATTATTTTGATTAGTACAACATTGTTCTCTTTTATTACACACATTGTATTTGATCAATTAATATTAAGGAATATCATGTATGGGATAAGTGGTAAAAAATTATGTATTTATATATAATACACTGTATAATCACATATATTTATATTTATTTCTTCTCATCTTTTCAAATCCAACAACAGTACAATTTAAATGCGGGTAAAATGAGTTTTCTAAAAATAATTAAAATAAATATCATTTTTATATTTTATTTTCTTCATAGTGTAGTTCTTAATTCCTTATTATTACTAGTTTCAATGTTAACAGAAGGTTATTTATAGTGACGTGGCCAATCAATTACAAGTCTATTTATTTATAAAATTATTTTTAAAATGTAATAGAATAAATATATAAATAATTGAAACTCAAAATGAACTTTATAGTAAAAGGTAGAGTAGTATGTTGGTGATCATTGATCAACTTTAATCCATCTAGCTTTGCATGACTCTGATCCATCATGTCATGCGAAACACACTATAGAAGAACATAATGTAATGATGTAAGCCACACAAAATGAAATAACCATGAGGCATGTCGAATGCATGTGACAATGCCATAGTCATGGAAACATTGGGAATGAACAATTTTCCAAATCATGAAATTGTAATTTGAAAGTTGTATTTCCTGTTTGTAGGAATAGGTGCACAAAATATTAACCACTATTTAATTACATAATGGTATGCAGCTTATTTAATACAATTTTTTTACTAAATAAACTATGTTAAGTATTTATTTTTGTATACATTATGCTTTATTATTGCATCTGGGAAAAATTATAATAAATGTGACACTTATTCTTTTTTAAAAAGTTATATATCACATTGATGAATTAAATTTTTCTGGTACATTGGTATTCTTTAATAACTAAATTGATTAGAATCAGTTTTGTTTTTAGAATTTGATTAGGTTTTATTTCAATTATGGTATGTATATATTTTAACACAAGAATTTGAGTTATGAATTGATAACTATATATAATGATGTTAAAAGTTTTGTGGTAAAGTTAAAAGATAAGTTTAAACTAAATCCTAAATATAAAACAAGAATCAGATATAAATCAATATTTAGGTGAGAAAATATGGACTCCTTCATGTGACATTTGAAAACTAATATTTAATTCATCTTAATCTATAAAATAGAGGCAAAGTCTAGGTAAAATTCAAGGAGAAAATTTTAATATAAAAAATTGTGTGATTATTAAGATTTTTTTCTTACAATTATGATATATTTTGCTTAATTTTATTTATTTTTTATTCAAAATGTTTATTTAAAAACATAGAATAACAAAATATAATTCTTTTTTTTTTAAATAATAGTCTTTTTATCTAATTCAAAATGGAAAAAACACGATAATCTTGAAAATCAGCTTACAACCTTTATTCTTAACTTGACTTTTTCTCTCTTCTATTTCATGCTATAAATTAAGGTATTGGTTCTAATTTCAATTGAGAATAGATTGATTGATCATTATTTAGTTTAAGTGTATGAGTAAAATTTAAAAAATTATAATTAAATAAGTGATATAAAAAATAATATATTGAATTATATAAGTTTTTTAATTTTAAAATTTATAGTTAAGTGAGTGGAATAAGCTTTTGGATTTTTAATTGATTCCCCACAAGGGTTTTTCAGGTGATAATGTGATTTTGATTGATATTTGATTAATTCAAGTTTTAATTATTGACTTATGTGTTTAATTATCTGATTACTTGTCTGTTATTTTATTCATTTTAATTCTCAATTTCTAATTTTAACTGATTGTCTTATAATTTATATTTTTAATCTGTACATCACCACAAATTACACATATAATAATTAAGTTTATATTTTTAATGTCATTTTAAAACTTTTTAACTGTAACATTTTTTCACTCAAAAGTTATTCAAAAAAATAGAACAAGAAATTGATTATTTGCATTCCTGAGATGTAAGAGTAACATTATATGTTCACCTTTATAACTAAGTGTGATTTGTCACCTAATTGACATTTCTTGTTACTGAAAATGTTATTGACTTGTGAATTAATCATTGCTTAACGATGTTGGGTTGTTGATGACTAGGTATTGTAATTATTTTGTCTGTAGACAACTCATAAATATAATTTTAGTCATTCAATTTATTTATATTGAATTTGTTAATAATATATGTAGAATTTTGTAAATTGGAATTGGAGTGTAAATTTAAATTTAAGCATACATACAACAATTTGTAAATTACTACAACTATACTTAAAATCACAAAAAATGACAATTGAATCAAAACAACATTACAATTTACATTTTAATAAAAAAAAAATAGAAATATAATTATAGTTCGTTTACAACTAAAATAAACTCAATCAATATAATTTTAATTTTTTTATTATAAAGACTTAGAAATTAGTTAAAATAAAATGACATTTGGATATTTTTTATTGTCATAAATAAAAAATGAATTATTCAAATTTTATTTTAAAAATACTACCTTTTTCTTATATAGAACTTTGTAAAATGGTATTTTAGAATTGATTGTAATTTAAAGTAGTGAGACTTTATATTTTAATATTAAAACATTATAAAATGAATAAAAAGTTTTATAAACAAGTTTATTATTTTAAAATATATAATTTTTTAAAAAGGTTATTTTTTTAAAGTCATTTTCTTTTTGTATAATATTTAGAGTCACATTTACGTGTTTAAACAATTGAGAATGTTATAGTAATTCTTGCGACGAGACTTTCAATTAACAGATCAATTTATTTATTTGAGTAAGTCATTCTTTTACCTTTTTTTTGTAATTGAAATTTGTTTTCTCTTTGCATGTGAGTCATTTTTGCTTGTATGTGACTTCTAAGTCATCAATATGAGTTTTGATTGATTAGTAATCATAATGGTATAGTCCGATGAATGTTTGTATGTATAAATAAAACATCTTATGTGGTTTAAGGTAATTTAGAATTCTATAGCATCTATAGTTTTATCATGTAAGGGCATTTAATTAATTGTTTAAATTATGTTGATTTAATTTTGTTATGCGTGTTTAATTAAATGTTGAGATGATTGAATTTAAAGGAAAGTTGTCTATATTGAATACGTGTTCAATTGAATATTCAGATTTGAACTTCTATGAAGTTAATGAAAGGATTATATAATAAGTTTGTACTAGATAGTCAAGTTTGATTTTAGTGGTGGTATTGTAAAATCATGAAATGAGTTGGTTTGGCTGATTTTTATTTTTTAGTTCAAATTGGTGTTAGAAGGTGGAATTAGATCTTATTGAAATTATTTGTATGATTAGCTTAATTGGAAATAAAGTCTCTCATGTGTAAGAGAAATAGTAGAATTTGAAACTTGGTTTCTGAGATGTGTATTGAGGTCAGAAGAGTGCAAAATATTAATTTGTACCATTGAATGAGCTGAAATCTCACATACTTACAATATTTGTGATGGTGTTAGGATCTAAGGGCGTTGAGCACTAGTTTTAATTAACTTTAAAATTAGTGGTTATTTTTCGTGGTAGGACGTTGGATAATAGTTTTTATATTTTATTTTAATAATTTTATATTATTAAAATAAAATGTTACAAGAATCTATTGTTTTTAATTGAAAATCTATTATACATGACATAGTAAAACAATATTATACTTTATAAAAAAAATTTAAAATCATTTTTATTTTTTTATAATTATTTTTAAAGAAAATTGCATACATGAAAAGTTTTTACCTGTATATAACTCAATTGAACTCAAAAATAAATATCTAATTAAGTTGTTATCGATTTGAGTATATAGAAATGTAGTATTTTAAAGTTCCATTTCCAGAACAACTAAGTATTTATTCTTCACAACATAGTTTACAACGTTATTTTTAGCAGCATCTTTTAGTATTTTGAAAAAAAAATTATAATATTGTCTAACACTGACGAAGTCAGTGATAAATGACAAGATAAACACGCCAATGACAATTACAGAGTCTTATCTACCTAAAACTCTTTTTTAGGACCTAATTGTCTATGTCCATAATTTTCAGAAAAAAAAATAAAATTCACCCATTTTAATTTCTAATAACATTATTATATTTCTCTAAACATGTCTGCAGATTTAGTTAGAGAATTATTATTTACACTTAATTATTGTCTTGCAATGGAACAGTAGCTTAGTCAACCTCATCTAATTTATATTTCAAAACCATCTGGCTGTAAATGTCTACTATCACTAATTCTTTATTTATATATATATATATATATATATATATATATGTGTGTGTGTGTGTGTATGTATATAGGTGATTCTTAAATTTGACATTTAAATACACATAGTAACTGAAATCATTGTAGGATTTTTTCCATATACCAACGAGGAAACCAAGAATATAAGAAACTGAGACATATCCGAAAAGACAAAGAAGAGTATATACCGAGAAAATACAAGAAAAACATTAGGTGTTACTAGATTAACCTATTCTTGTAATTAATCGATTGACCAATAATAAAAAAAGAGTCCAATAACATATGAGTTACTTGAATATATTTGTTAATGATATATATATATATATATATATATATATATATATATATATATATATATATATATATTTGATTCGATAACAATAAGACAAAATAATATATTTAATAAATAACAAATATTATTAAGATAAATTTAAATTTAACTTTAAACCAACTTATAAAATGAATTTTATTCACTTTATATTTTAAATTAACCTTATCTTCTAACTTTATCTTTTATAAGCGACTTTCAACTTTATATATTTCTTATTTTTCACAAATAAAGAATGGGTCTTGCCGTCCTGGGACGACAAAATAATATGATCATTTTTTATAACGGAGTGATGTCTGATTCAAATGGTTTTTAACCATTTAGGTACAATTATTCTACAATTTTGTTGGCTCATTCAAATGGTCTGGACGAGTGAGAAAAAGCACCGTATTATTATCGATTTTCAACGCATGAATTATGCCTTCCACTCTGTCTAGTGTACTGTAAGCGCGGCAAAATAAAAATAAAAAATATAAATATTATTAAATATTAAATATAACATCGCTGGCTTCATTTTTCGGCGGGGCCATCCTGTTAGATCCGTTATCAACGGTCTCACGCGGACACATCTAAACTTTTACATTCAAGGTTTCCTTCTATTTATCTGTCTTATTTAAGTTATCCAATTTTTATTTAAGTTCAAAAAATAAGAAATTAAAGTAGAAAATAATAATTAAAATCACTAGTTTTTCAACAAGAATTAGTCAGTAAAAAAAATATAAAAAATAAAAAGTATTGTTTGTAATGATTTGTTTATGAGAAGGAGGAAATTGAAGAAGCGCGATTAAAGCAATGATTTTTACCAACGCGTTTTTGAATAATCATTTCAACACATTTCTCCTACCGTTGAGCAACGGTACCGGAAAAGACACAAACCCTAAATTCACGATTTTTTGTAAAGTCAAAAGCATACATAGTAATTATTTGGATGCCACCTGTCAGTGAAACGGTATACCAATCTGTATTGTATTATATATATGTGTTACTCATGATGACAACAATTCACGCAAACGCGAAGGTTGTTGTGTTGTGTTGTCTTTTAACAATATCAGCTTCCTTATTTAGTGGCCAAAAATCTCTCTCGAAATCGTACCAAAAAAAAGAAAAAAAGTACTGCAATTTCGCTGTCGTGGTGGCTTCTTCGCGAAACCTTATAAATTTGTACGAAATCAGAGGCATTTCTCTCCATTGGAACTATCAGCTTCATCCTCCATCACGATCCTCCGTTATTACTATTAGAAATTAGTAATTAATCGATCGGTTAGTTACTTGATTAACTAATTGATTGATTAATTCCTAAGGGTTGATAATAGTAATAATGGAGGCGATGGACATGAGGCGCGTGTTCGAGATGTTCGATCGGAACGGGGATGGACGAATATCGGCGAAGGAGCTGAGAGATTCGTTGGTGAATTTGGGGATAGAGATTCCGGAAAAGGAACTGGCGGAGATGATCGAGATGATCGACGTCAACGGCGACGGCTGCGTGGATATGACGGAGTTCGGGGAGCTGTACGAGACGATAATGGAGGAGCGCGACGATGAGGAGGACATGCGGGAGGCCTTCAATGTGTTCGACCAGAACCGCGATGGCTTCATCACCGTCGACGAGCTCCGCGCCGTGCTGGCCTCCCTGGGTCTTCAACAAGGGAGGAGCTTGGAGGAGTGCCGGAAGATGATCGTAAAAGTGGACGTTGACGGAGATGGCATGGTGAATTACAAGGAATTCAGACAAATGATGAAGGGTGGTGGAGGATTCACTGCTCTTGGTTAATCCTTCTTCGTTTCCCCGTTTTTCCAGTGCAGAATCGCATTACCAATATATGCATCCTTCCAAATTTTCAATTCGAATCCGTTCTTAACTTGTAAATAAGTTTCGTATTCTAGGATACTCATTTCATTCATTAATGATTGATTACGTTGGGGGTTGTCTTTTTCTTGTTAAATTTTCAATGAACTTCCTCCAATTCACTTCCACCTCAAGTAAATTTTCATATATTTTGTTCTAACAGTTTCAAATACTGCTTCTAATCCAATTCCATTTTACCTTAGTTTCTTTTTTTTTTAATCCATTTCTTCTATAAGACTGTTTTTTTATTGATATATTTAGATGATAGATCTAAAAGCAGGGACATTTGCTGCTGCTTGAAAGAGTTAATTTAATTCGTTGAACAGATTGAGAAATTAAAACTAGATTTGTCCTAAATTTTAAAGAGTAAAATTATAATTGAGTCTATAAATTGTAATATTTGTTGAGTCTATAAAATAATTTAATTCATTTTTCTTTATTTTATTTTTTCTTAAAAGACATTTTCATCGAAACCCAGTTTTGTAGAGAGTAAAGTAACTAAAATCAACGGATACAGCAAATCCATTGGTGGAATTTGGAAGGAGAAGGAATTATTACCACAGCATTCTCAACAGTTTCTCGTATAACATATATTATTTAACATATATACAAAGAAAATATCATCAAAATGGAAGAATGAGATTCTACGAGGAGTGATTACATTGATGGTGCTGCTCCATAAGAATGGACTCAAAGAACCTATACATATATTCACGGAACTAGTTTCTTCTACCCACCAAAACTATCACATCACAAGTTCAACCTATCATTAGAGTTGACTCTGTTGTTCTTTGGTTTTTTCCATCTCCCTCACACTGTCTACTATGTTCTGTATTTTCTTTGAAAGACTCTCGTTATGCTCTTCAATGTGCTCAAATATCAGTTCAAGATGTCTTTTATAGGTTGCAGATCGCTTTTTCTCACATGCCAACTGCTGAGATAGTTCCCGAATTTTGTCATGTTCATTCTGAAAATGGCATGAAAAGAAAGAGGTAAGCAGCAGCATAAAAAGGATCTGAAAAAGGGTGCTGAATAGAATCTTTACTAATCATTCAAGTAGCTGTTTACATAACTGATCTATTAAGCATGTATACAGCTGCAGAGTAGTGAAAGAACAGAAACTGACCGGATATTGTTCATAAACGAAATCCCTTCTGCCTTTACCAGGAGTCAAAGGATGTGTATGTTCCTTCACAAGCTTTGTAACAACCCATTTGTCAGAACTAACTTTCCTCACCATAATCATTGCCCGGCAACCAACCCTGGTCTCAGCCCTTTGCCTCACAATCTTCTCACGCTTGTCAGGCATTCTGAAACCTTCTTTGTTGCAAACAAGAGCACGTCCAATGGCAGTTCCATCACGCCTTGATCGCGACAGTTTACTCACACGCACGATGAATCCAACATCTGTGGCATATGCATTGTAAAATGCCTGTGCTGCTGATTCTGACTCAAATTCCTGACCCACATACGGCTCTTCAACTGCAACAATTGATACTGTGGGAATTGCAAATGGGATTGTGATCCCAGAGGAATCTTGAGCAACATTATCACCTTCATCTTGTTTGTAATTTGGTTCGATAGATTCACCTTCTCTGTTGTCATCAGCCACGCTACTAATCTCATCTGTAGCAGCATTTGCTACTGTCTCGCCAGTACCATCAATCTCAAACTCCACTGCAGCAACAAAAGAATCTTGTATATTATTATTTTCATTGCACTGGGATATTCTTGTTCTCCACAACAGTCTATGAATTTGATGAATAACTCACCCATTGAAGATGAAAATAGAATAAGAACAAGTCAATAAACGCATACTATTTCTAACCTGTAACTAACCGTTGATGTTTGGGAATGGCTCTCAAATAGACAACATTGAGCACAATGTGGCTTAATACATGAAACTCTCAAATTGAAACAAAGACAACAGAATTCACTAATAGATGACAGCCTTTGAATCTCCGAGTATTTGTCAAATACACTCCTCCACAACAACCAAAATAGATCACCGCATTGAATAAGAAAACACCTATTTTATCCCAACTTCAGGAAAAGTTGTGTTGTTCTGAAAACTTCTATATTATCAACCTATCGAAGATGATATATGTACTTCAAGAAAAAAAATCATCCAAAGCCAGTAAATTGAGTAAACAGTAACTCCCATGCCACGTCTGTGGGAAAACCTACCTTAATCCCACAAGCAGATAATCTGTTGCATACATTGCTTGGCCTCAGTGCGCCGAAAAATAAGATCTTCATATTTTCTCCCGTGTAAATACTGAAGGAAAAATGGGTTAAACTAAGCGTATATGACTCATAGTATCTTTATCATCTACAACAAATATTCCAAATTTACGAAGTTACATGTCTGTCACGTACTGCGATCGAATCTGAAAAATGTACTAAAGCGGATTATGTCTTTGGCCGTTAAATCACTAATGAAATTGAAAAAAAGTTCATCTCATCCACAAGGGCGTGGAGACTTGCACCCAAGTACAGTACTCTCCTTGAAAGTTGAAAGGGTGTTTGTAGTGCTCTTTTCTGGTTAACCTTGACAGTTTCTCTTTTATGTCTTTCTAGTCATCAGAGAGGTTTTGGAGTGTCCACAATTTATTTTACTAATAAAAATAAGACACACGTCATGTTTCTGTCAGAGAATATCATGGACATTTAAATTCCTACATTTTTATCTACGTTTGTCTCGATTAAAATCACAAGGGAATGATGATGTTTTATATTTCTCATTGGCTTTTTCGTTCCAACTAACCACTTATATCAGACCAAAGACAGAGCTTAAAGAGGAAGTTCCTCGTCTCTATCCAGAATTTCTAAGCTCAAATATTCAAATGAAGTCCAAAATCTTCTCAACGTACAAGAGTAAAAAACAGAGACACGTATCAAGAGGGTGGGAAAAAAAAATCAACGGTAACAACAACGTCAAGATTCAATTTTATTTTGTTTAATCCATACCCTTTGTAATTCTTTGCAGAAACGCAGAAAAAAAATGTAACTGTCTTCCAATTCTAGAAATCATGCAGTTATTACCCAAACCACAAGCAGACAAACCCTAAGATTCCAGCTGAATTGAGATCCTCAGTAGAGCTTACACATCCGAAATAAATTAAAAAGTTGATAAAATAAAAAGAACAAAAACTCACTGAAAATTGAATTGTGGCAGAAACGGTGTCTGATGCCGCTAGTTATTTGAATCCTCTGTTCCGTGCTACAGGGAGAACAGCAGAACACAGAGGAAATGGTTTAGGTAAGGCAAAGCATATATGGACCTGAACGCCCTCCTTACGTGTCAGAATCTCATTGGGTACTGTCTGGTGAAAAAAGTCAACCTTTAAATTGACCCAACGGTTGCTTGCCACGTATCACATGAAATGGATACGGGCCCGTAAGATTAGTAACCGGACTCTAACCCCTACGATCCAATACGGGTAGTGCACCAGAAGAACAAAAACAACTGCAACACTGCACAATAGAGGATTCTTCTTCCTCTTCGACAATGGCAACATCGTTATTCCGCACCATAAGGAGAGCATCCTCTGCTCTCAGATTTTCGTACGCCACCTCGTTTTCGGTCTCTCTCAGGTTCTCTCTCGTCCTTCTCTCTGTCACATTTTATTCAGTTATCTGCCAAGTCACTACCCGAAACCAATTACACTGTTATATGGACAATATATTAGAAGCACCTAACACTGTGGTTTCGATTTTCTTGTTTGTGGTTCTGGGTTGCTGAAAGTTGAGGGCTTTGAATTAGCATTTTTGTGTGAAGGTACTATTTTATTCTAATTTCATCGTGTTCTAGGTCAGTCGGGAGAAGCAATATGTGTGTGTTTTCTCCTTTGAGGTATCGTGTCTCGCTAGGAGAGCAAGGTTACTGGTGGGGTTTAAGAAATTTGAGCCATGGCATGGTGAACCTTGTGATAACAGGAGGGAAGACCAAGTTTGAGACTCATGAGGTTGAGCCTCCTAAGAAAGACAAGTGGAAGACCAAGAAGAGATTGAAGATGCAGAGGAAGAGAGAGAAGGAGAAGAGGAAAGCGGCCAACAGGAAAGACCCTCGTCGGCTTGGTGTCAAAGGGAAGAAGAAGAAGCAGAGATTTGCCAGTGCAGATGAGAGAATTAAGTACAAGATTGAGAAGGTATGCTACGATTGGATTTCCTCCTCATCCTATTGTGCAGCGTACTGCTTCATTTGTATGGTTTTAATGGTGTTTGTTTGCTTTGTGCGGGTATGTATGGATCTTAAATGATCAAATTTCTCACTTTTAGACCAGTTGGATTGAACTAGAGCCAGAGGTTAATTCGGTCCGGTTACATATTCTTCTTTTTGATGGGGAAGCAAGAACCAACATATTTTGTTGCAAGATCTTACTTTTGTTGTACTTCTTGATTCAAGATGATGTATACATAATTTTTTTAAAATAATAAATTTCTCAATTGGGTTAGTTATTTGCTGCATTGTTCTAACAGATATTTGTGTATATGTAGTGTTTTAACGATGAGACTAGGAAACTTGTCATCAACAATAACAAAAACTTGAAATGCTTATTTTCTCGTATATTTCTACTAAACTTCTGCATGATTCTGGTTTTAACCCCAGGCCAAAATTAAGGAAGCATTGCTCATTGAAAGGCTCAAAAGATATGAAGTTCCTAAACTTCAGGGTCCTGTTGTGAAGCCTGATAGCTTGACGGGGGAGGAAAGGTTTTATTTGAAGAAAATGGCTCAGAAGAGATCTAATTATCTACAAATTGGCAGAAGAGGATTGTTTGGAGGGGTTGTTCTCAATATGCATATGCATTGGAAGAAACATGAGACTGTTAAGGTCATATGCAAGCCTTGTAAGCCTGGTCAGGTACACGAGTATGCACAAGAACTTGCCAGATTGAGCGGCGGTATTCCACTTCAAATAATTGGAGATGAAACTATAATATTTTATCGTGGAAAGAACTACGAACAGCCTGATGTTATGTCACCAATTGATACACTGTCCAAGAAAAAGGTGTGTTTCTGTGTACATTCAACATGACTAAAGAGTTTGTTATCTAATTGTTTTATCTTCTTGGTTCCATTCAGTAATATATCCCATTATAGGTCATTCATTCTGCATGTTTTTCTTCATCTGCATGTAAATGAGTACATGATTGGTAATGCAAAACTGGGAATTCAAGCAATGGACAATAAATAAGTTGGAGGCAGGAATAGGACAGTGTTCCAAGGATTGTCAAGCTATTAGTGGGACAATGCAGTGTGAAAATATAATGGGTGGAGAGGCTAAGCAAATAAGGAGCTGAACTAGGCTAGTACAATGTCTAAATACAAGCATTTAGCCTATAGGATAGAGTTTCTTATTCCATGCTTTTTTGTGTATCATAGTATAGTGATCTCTAGTCTGCATTTTGAAGTTGAATGTTCATGCACGGTTGAAAACTCGTGCTTTGATTAATGAGTTTTATGCTGGTTGATTGGCCATTCACTTCCTAAAATTCTTTGAAGTTACCATCTTTACAAAAAAAAAAAATAACAATGTATATAGATACACTATTTCTTATTGTAGCTCCCTCTTGGTTGTGTGACAACTCATTATTTCAGAAGGAACTACTTTTCAACTAAGAATTTTTATGTTTACATATAAGTTTGTTATTGGTTTAAATCCTACCTTAATCAAATCACTTTTTTTTTTTCTGCAGGCACTTGAAAAATCCAAGTATGAGCAATCACTTGAGTCAGTGAGGCGCTTCATTGCTATTGCTGAGAAAGAACTAGAGCTATATTACAGACACGTTGCACTTTATGGTGATCCAAACAACCGAAATCCCTTATCAATGCTGGACAGTCCAAGTGAAAACTCCAAGCAAAAAGGGAATCATAGAATTCAAGATAAAAAAATCCCTCACTTGAACAGTGACTATTTTTCAGCCAGTCTTTCAGAGACTGAAGCAGATTCCACGGAAATGGAGCTGTCAGAAACAGAAGATAGTTTTCAAGATGAAAGCTTGTCAATGAATGAATCAGATTCTGAAGAGGACAGCATGTCGGATTCCAATGGTAATCAAGAAAAAGGAGGTATATTTTACTAAATTGCAATATGAAAGTGTAAGGTCAACCACAGGTTCTTCATCAATGGCTAAACGTAGCCACTATTGCAATAATAGTAATAATAATCAATGTTGATAAAAAGTTCCTATCACTACATATTAGAGATACATTGTTAACAGATACCTTGTCTAAATCAACAAGCACATAGAAATGTACCTTGCAGGAATCTGAAAAATGAGTTTTTTATAAGTGTTCATACTTGCTTGGTTACGCATGTGCATGCTGGTGTTGATAACAGGGTAAAACATTTTGACACAACACACATGTTATTTTTTTCATTTAGTTTATAATATGTCAATACAATAACACATTAATAATGAATCAGAAAATGACATGTATATTATGTTAAAATATTGTAAAAAAACTCTGTTAAAATATTTTTTTCATCTTAATAATACATCATGAACAAGGTTGGCAAATTAAGAGTTTACGGAAACTTATGAAAGTCGAGTAAATTCGACTCGTAAACTCGTAAGAGTTTATTTCAGACAAAAAAAATTATATGAATAATATCCTAATTCAAATAAGTCTATAAAATTATATAATTTAAAATAAATAAAATTTATAAATATACTTTTCATAAAAATATTGTAAAACATAAATATTTGGATTAGTATAATTAATTTTGATACATTTCAAAACATAATACTATAAGTTTTTTTATTAAAAAAATTTGCAAAATCGTTTTAAATTTACGATTTTATACGTTTTTATCGATTTCAAGTCGGATCTGGAACGTTTGAGTTAACGAATTAACTGCGAGAGTTTGATAACCAGGTCACGAAGACATGGATGGACCTTGTGAGAGAGTATGGCAACAGCTATAGGGACTTGAAAGTAGCACCTCAGATTCCAAATTCAAGTGCTGCATCATATTAAAGGCCACTTATGCGTGCATTGATTGAAGCTACTGCAAATGTTTCTTTAGCACATTGATTCAAAATTGCACAGCATCCTTGATTTATTTTATTTTGGTATTGAATGCTTAATTATATTCAGCAAATATAATTGTCCATTTAATGATTGATTATTTGTGATGCCATCTGACTCACCTCGCAATGCTGCCTCCTTATCATCATGTATGTCTTTTTATAATAAAATTACTATTAAATTATGGATTGTGTTTAAATTAATTACAACTATACAGTACAAAATTACAACATTTATTTAAATATTACAAAATATAGGAATTAATATTCCAACACTGGCAGTATGTTTGGTTTAAGAAATACAAATGTTAAAGAGAAAAGAAAAAATAAATGAAACTAGTGAGAGTTTTGCATACAACTGTATTGTTTTATAATTTCTTAGTAAGTTGTTTTTCCTAATTTGTTTGTATAAAACTTTAGACTAAAAGTAAATTATAAAATAATCTTTAAATAACATACAAAGAAAATGGTAGAAGGTTTGCATTAGGATTTAGCTGAGATGGATGAATGATGAGAGTGCAGCTTTTCTTGAAAGGCACGTTTGTTAATTGGTTACACTGTCAAATTCCAGTAGGGTTGGACTTAACTGTAACCTCCTCAGATTCAGATCTCCTAACACTCTATGTTCCAAGATCAATTTTTTTTTTATGATGTTTCATTAAATAAACCAAATCAATATACAATATATTTTTAAGAATATAATTAAATAAACTACAAGCATCTAGTTTACTTAAATAAAATGTATAGAAATGATATTGAATCAATATAAAAATATTCAGCATTTATGTTAATAAAGTTTAATGTATGTAACAAAATTATTGAAATGAAAAAATTTATTGAGAGATTTCCCTTCGAAACTTAAAATGTCTGGATGGTGTGTGTGTGTGTATATAATAATAAAGGAACATTTATTTAAAACTTTTTGTTATTAAATGTTCTATATATTAAAAAAAGGAACAAATAAAGTTTTTATTTAATTTTGTTTTGAGGGAAAAATACCAATGAAGCTTTGTTTTTTTAATGCACGAATAAAATTATATTTACATTCTATAATTTGTGTATTTTTATTGAGTTTTATGAATTATACATATTTGTTAGATCAGTCAGTAGCTGTTAAGTAAAATTTCAAATTTTAAAATTTAAAGAGTTTGAGTCACATTATTCCTTATATGAGCTAAAATTTAAACAATATATATAAAATATAAAATTGAATGTTTTAATTACTATTATTGTGATTATTAAATAAATGGTGAAATGTTATCATTCTTTACTTATGTTCCAAGTATAATTATAATTAATTTATTAAATGTTCTATATATTTAAAAAGGAACGAACAAAGTTTTCTATGTTTCATTTTGAGGGAAAGAAACGAATAAAGCTTTTTTTAAAGTGTGAGAAAAGAATAAAAATATATTATTAGATTAACGAACGATATATTATTTACTATGATTATTCACATTAATGGGAATAATGTACTGGTTAATTAAAGTGGAATAGGTATGATGGATTAAATATCAATGGACTAAAGTAGCATACCTAATATCCCATCATATTTATTTGGTACACAATTCTTTTCATTTACTCAACATAATGTGTTTTTCATGTAACTAAAAAGAGAATGAAGAAAATACAACATTCTTAAATTTCTTAATTTTTTTTTAATTTTAGTAAATCACCTAAAAAATTCCAAATATCATTTTTTTAAAATGTTTTTACCAAACAAATTTATTTATATTTAATTTCAAAATAAAATTAAGAATTGCATAATTTCAATCAAAACAATGATTGTATCTAAATATAACGTTATTCAATTCGATTTCATTTACATCCTATATAATTTTTATTCATTTTGTAAGTCTATTTTTAATTAAAAATTGATAAATTTAAAAAATGTCAAATAAAAAACAAATTAAATGTAAATAAATAGTTGTTTTAAAAAATAATATTAATAAAATAATTATTTTAAATCATAAAAGTTAATAAAAAATAAAATTAAAAAACAAATACGAACAATAAAAGCAAGAATTCTCTTTATATAAAAACACATGATTACGTTCACTTGTATTCAATTCTTTTGCATGATAATAACATTATTATTATTATTATTATTATGTATAATCATAAAATTAAAGTTATCTTTTGTAACTTTATTATAAATAGGTTTTATTTATTTTGTAATAAAATAATTAAGTTATAGAAAAAACAATCAAATAAAGAAAACTCTTAATATATTAGTGTATATATAGATATAAATGTTTTCACGTGAAATTTTAATTTAAGTAACTGAATGTTATTTAAACTGATATATATATAATAAATTTATATTTTATTTTAATGTTGATTATTTTATTAATAGAGATAATTGAATTTGAGTTTAATAGTAAAATATTGACCTGCTACCTTGGTTTGTTATGATAAGTTTTCCCATTTTAAAAACAGAACCAAAATTTGAATATTAACGAAAGGATTAACTGATTTTCTTATCTTAATCATTATCCTTTTCCTTGCTATATAAACTCTACAAAATCAGTATCCAAAGTCACTCTTTTCATCTTCAACCTCTGTACTTCATATCCAACTTCCATACTCATAAACCATGGCCTCCACCAATGCTCTTCCTCCCACCGGTAACGGTCTCGTCGTCAGCTTCGGCGAGATGCTCATCGACTTCGTCCCCACCGTTTCCGGCGTCTCCCTCGCCGAGGCCCCGGGTTTCCTCAAGGCTCCCGGAGGCGCTCCAGCCAACGTCGCCATCGCCGTTGCAAGACTCGGCGGCAAGGCCGCTTTCGTTGGCAAACTCGGCGATGACGAGTTCGGCCACATGCTCGCCGGAATCCTCAAAGAGAACGATGTGAGATCCGACGGGATCAACTTCGACCAGGGTGCGCGCACTGCGCTCGCGTTCGTGACTCTACGCAAAGATGGAGAGCGTGAGTTCATGTTCTACAGAAATCCCAGCGCTGACATGCTCCTCACGCCTGAAGATCTCAACCTCGAACTCATCAGATCTGTACGTAAATTAAATTAAATTGTCTCTCTGAAATTGTTTACTCCTGTTTTTAATTTCTTCTTCTTCTTCGGAAAACTTTAAAGCGGTGGCATTTGTGGTGCACGCGCGTGTGGGAATGTGGTCTTTAAGGTAATGAATTTTGCGGAGTCAGCTAGTGCGGGCCGCGAGTGGATCTAGTAGTATATATGCATGCCAAAATAAGCAGCAGATTTTTGATAAAATTAAAACTGAAGATAAAACTATTTTTCGATTTTTTTTCTTTTGCTGATCATATCAGATCGCAAAAGCTGGTGCTGTCACGTGACGTGTCTCACGTGTTTTTTCTATTTTGGAAGAAACTTTCATGGGGTGGATAATGCAGCTTAGGACCACTTTCTCATAATGGATGTCCTGTTTCTTTTCTTCGAACAAACTCAACATATACATTTTTTCCTTCTTTTATTTTATTTATCATATAATTTTTATTTTATTTTCTACATAATATCGGTTTTGATATTGTATTCACAAATTTTTTTTCTGATAACTATTCCGTGCAAAAAAATAATTGATCACTTTTTAGTAAAATTTGTCTTTTCAATTATTCTTTCATTAAAATACTAAATTTTGAAACTTCATTTTCACTCCAACTTTATTAGAAATAGTTACTTAGAGAATCAAAAGTAATTTTTTAGATCGATTTTAAAGTTTAAGAAAAAAAATCTGTGATCTTTCTTTTCTGTTTATTTTTGTTTAAAGTTAGCATTTATGTTTATAGGCATACTTTTTGATATTTTGAACCTTTGTGCTTTGAAAAATTAATCATAATATATTCAGCAAAAAAAAAAATCTGAATTTTTTTTTAAACTTTAACTAAGTATCGCCTTCTATTTTAAATTATTACAAATTTTACACTTTCCATTTGTTTTCAATTTTAATGTTTTCAAGAAATTGGTAATAAATTAAATTTCGGAGCATCCAATGACTATTTACTCGATAATAATAAAATATTTTATTTTACTTGTTTTTATAGATATCTGTAACTATTTCTAGTCACGGGCTAGGTTGAGAGTGGGATTAGTAACGAAGCTCTTTCTGTTGTACTTTGACTAGAGGCAATTAATTGTCTTTGTCTCAACAGTATCACTCATGGGGCATGCATGTAGTCCCTTGTAAGTGGTCTCACGCGCCTTTTGATTCTACCAGAACCTTTAAAAGTTAAATAGAATAAAATTTCAAAATTAATGCAAATAGTGAAGATGCCAGAGTTTAAATTAATGTTGTCATCATAAATTATTCAATGAATGAATTATATATGACGTGGGAAAGTGGGAAACAAAATACCTGTTTAGAGCTTTTGCTTTCAAACGGTGCTTAGAAGGAACCGACAACTAGTTTTGTTGTTTTATTTGTAATTGTTCTTATCATTTATCATACGATTGCATTATTTGTTTGGACTGACCAAAATATCAGGGTTTATTTTTATATATTATAAGAAAAGAATTGAATATGGAGGAGGATGATAGAGACCCTCTAGGGTTTGCAGGCAACTTATCATAATGGGAGACAGTTCACTGTTTGTTTTATTGTTGTGTTGTTCAGAGTTGCAGATGAAGGGCCTAGCTTACATTTTACAGCCTTGAAAACATGTTTAAATTAAAAAATAATAATTTGCCGGCCTTTTGCCATAAAAGTATGGCGATGAATTCAAGAACAAAGTTCTATTTTTGTTTTCAATTAATGTGGGTGAAACCTTGAAGTAAAAGAATAATCAGATTGGAATTTGAGATCAACTTAGACTAACAGTGTAAAAAGTTTTAGAATGAAGTAATTAAAAGTTATGATTAGCAATTGTGTTAGTGAATAAACTTACCATACTCATGATGTGATCAGGCAAAGGTATTTCATTATGGATCGATAAGTTTGATCGTGGAGCCATGCAGATCAGCACACCTGAAGGCAATGGAAGTTGCGAGGGAAGCAGGGTGTCTGCTGTCTTACGATCCAAATCTGCGGCTACCGTTGTGGCCATCGCCTGAGGAAGCGCGTCAGCAAATACTCAGCATATGGGAGAAGGCTGATGTGATAAAGGTGAGCGATGTGGAACTGGAATTCCTAACCGGAAGTGACAAAATTGACGATGAATCTGCTCTCTCACTGTGGCATCCCAATTTGAAGTTGCTCCTTGTCACTCTTGGGGAACATGGTTCTAGGTACTATACCAAGGTAAAAAATAAACACTCATCTCTTTCAAACTTATTTCTATATTCTTATATCCACTCCTCATAATGGATGTTTAAATGACTTGCTTGATAAATTCAAAAGTTTATGTTCTGCAAAGTATCTTAATAGCTTATTACTCTTTTTCTATTTGTAATAAATCCTTCTCCTTTTTTGCAAAAACCAGAATTTCCATGGATCGGTGGACGCTTTTCATGTCAACACAGTTGATACAACTGGCGCAGGCGATTCCTTTGTTGGTGCTCTATTATGCAAGATTGTCGATGATCAATCCATACTTGAAGTGAGTGCTAAGCTACGGCTAAATAAAACTTCACATTAGCTACTTCATGAAAAGTTTGGAATATTAATTTATCGTTATGCATTTTCAACTGTATTATTATTATTACTGGTTTTCTATTGCCTTTAGTATCATTTTAAGTTATTGATTTATTTCTAACTGCAGGATGAAGCAAAGTTAAGGGAAGTACTGAAGTTTGCAAATGCGTGTGGGGCAATTACAACTACTAAAAAGGGAGCAATTCCCGCTCTTCCCACAGAGACTGATGCTCTCAACCTGATCAACGAGGCATAGAAATTTAGTGCTATTATCTTTTGGTTTTCTTTATATATATTGTCTTCATCTTTTCACTTTTCTGCTGAAGTTGCTTGCTATCAACTTAAGATGGATTTTGATTCTTGGTTTTCTCTGTTTTATTTCCCCCTTCATTCTGCATTAAGAGTAATATCAGATGATTTGGGGTTTTTGCAAATGATTTCTTTCCCACAATTGCATCTTCTTAGGGACTTGAATTCTGTTCTCCTTTTATTGTAAAGAAGTTTTGGGTCATCAATTGGTTCATTCAGCGAAGTAGTGTAGTTTAAATAATCTGTCTGGTTTACTACAGTGGCTAGATTATCCTGATTAAAGATATTTTTATATTACTTTCCAAATATTTTATACAAAATGTAATTTGTTAATAAGGATGAATATATATTAACAAAAATGTATATATTTTTTTATTGACAGAAAAACGTAAAGGAGGGTCTGCTTGAAGCCTTGAAAAGCAGGTGTATTATTCTGTGATAATTTTCAAAGAATTGGTTTGTGGTGTAAAGTAAAGCAATCCACCCAATCCTCTGTAAAATTAAAATAAAAAGTGGAGAGCTTGTGTCATAATGTAACAAATAAGGGCCATATCCTCAAAACTACAGTATACAATTTTTTAAATTATTATAATTTCTAATGCATTTATTCATTTTTAACGCAATTATTAGTATATATATTATCTAAAAATTTAAAAAATATGGAAGTTATAAATGGTAATATAACTTTATACTTGCACATTTCTTAATATCATCTTAAAAAAATATTTGAAACGTGCAAGCTATAATTCAATTTATAATATATTTTTGAAAGGCTAAAGTTCGTAGAAACATATTTAGTGTGTCGAATATTGAATTATACATTTTTTTCAAATTTGAAACAAAAAAGCTATTTCTTTTGACATTTGTGAATTTGGATGAGTATCGATAATTCAATAATGTATTTAACTATATATACAAATAAAATCCACTTAATCACTTACGATTGGAGTTTTCCTTATTTTTAATTATTGTTTTATCATTCGATTAAATGGTTAAGGAAAAAAAATAGCTAGTTAAGATGATTTTGATTTGAAGTAACTATATAATGCTCTTTTTTCCTTTCAGTATTTAAAATTTGATGATGCATGATTCTAGTACATATTGATCCAAATACTGAACCATATATTTTCAGCGTCTTTAATATTTATAAAATACAGTTTACACCCACCCAATTATATATAGTAAATCCACATTATCTCTGAAATTTCTAACACTTATCATCTAACAAAAGACATGAAGTTAGATTTTACCTGTCATATGCAAGTAATATCCCTGCCAAAATGTAGTACGAAATTAATCAGCCTAAGATTTAATCTATGCTATATTTTCTAAAAAATAAAACCATTCCGAGCTCCTAAAATGAGATATTCATCAACTCCATAGAACTAGTTAACATACTTCATAACTCAAGGTCCTAGGAGAAGTATGCATATACAGCTCATCAATCTACACAGATACATGAAATTGTCCTCTTAGTCCTGAGCTTCAGCTAGATAATGCATATCCAAGAGTTCATAAACATCTCCATCTAGAATGCATATACAACTCATCAATCTACACAGATACATGCAATTGTTTACATGACCATGTGTTCTAGCCTAAATCAGGAACAGTGAAGTGTTCCTCATCATCTTCATCTAGAACTTCAATCCTAGGCTTTTTGTAAGACATGAATGACTTAGAAGCTTTCTGTGAGGCAACATTGCTGGTATGTGTCACTGGAAGCTGGGGAACTTCAGCAGCGGCTAAAGGTTCCTCAGGGAACTGTTCACCAAAAAGACCTGCATCTGCTAGCCATTCAAGCTCTCCAAACTCCAGAGACTGCTTCTGAGCCTGAAAAAGATGAATCAGTTCCAAACATTATAACGGTACACCGGGGCAACAGCATAATTAAGTGATCACAACTCCTTACCATAACTCTCCACACAGTTTATGGTGCAAATATGATACATCATTTGTTTAAAGAAAGTCATATAAACCAGAATCAAGAGCCTGAATGTACTACATAGAAGCAAACCTACCTTGAACGCGATGAGTCTTTTTTACATATACAATTCAGTGCTCAATCATGTGCAAAGGAAACATTCATATACTGCAATGTGAGAGTAAAACTCTAACCTCATAAACCTTAATCTCTCAATTCGTAAACATTCATATACTCAGTCTTCATCCCTCACACCAACAAACAAAAATTTGCGTGCATATGCAAGGTGAGGCAAGATTGTATGCTTTTTCAAAATGGATATTTGGAGGTAACAAAACAAAATGGTAGCTCTTAATCATACTAGATTCTTCTATCGAAATCACTCTAATTTCTTAGCTGATGCATGTAACTACAGTAGTGAAACAAAGATGCCTTACTTTGTCTGCTGACTCAAAGTCTGTTAATTCCAACAAGTCATCAACTGCCCAAGAGGATGTGAAGCTAGGCACTTGCTGAGAAGGAACTTTCACAGGAACTTCTTGTGCATTTGGATTAGATGGTTCCATGTGACCCTTTTCATTGCCTTTGGTGCAATTAGAACCCAAAGCCACCCGAATACCAGTAGCAAGAAACCGCTGGTGGTTCGCAGAAAGGCTACCAGCTACATGAATTGGCTCATCACAGTCTTTACACAAGAGTGCTCTGTCCTCAACACAGAATATGAAAGCTGCCTTATCCTACAATTATATCACACACATCACAGAGTTAATAAAGTTATCCATGTTCAACACCGGTTCCAAATCCTACTCATAACATTACATAAGGATGATTCTTTAACATAAATAGTCAAAGATGAATGAAGTTTTGGTAGAACGATACATCACAGATATCAGACAATTATACTGACCAGTTAGCTCTTTTCATAAACTTGGTGCTTTAAATCACCAGAAACTTTTGGCTTCAACATTCATAAAGAAATACCATAGCATTAAGACAATACAGGTTTAAATATAAAGTTTTTGGAATCAGATTCTACAATCCTTGCTCATAAATGCTATGAAGTTTTCTGAAACACCCTCTGCCGGAATAAATTCTCATGTGCCATGACAGTAATTGACACAATTAAGAGCATAACCATGCATGCCAAACAGATTCAATTTACTAGAACTTAGATCTGATCTTCTTTGTTCATGCATATCTGTGTTTGCTGTTTAAACAGTAGCCAAAGTTATAACTACACTCCTATATATCCCTGTTGCTTCTCATATGAAACAAACACACCAAAATTTTTGGCAAAATCAAACAAATCCATCCCTCCAAGTATAACGATTTGTGAGAGTATTTGATAATATAATAAAAGTAGAAAAAGTGAAGAAATACCTGACATATGTCGCATCTGGGAAGCTTGTTTGATAAACATTGAAGAAGAAGCCTCTGATGCTTGCTTGCAAGCTTGTTTGCAGCATGAACTTCAACGTCACATTTGGCACACAAAACTGCTTCATCTGCGCAACAAATCACTGTTGCCGGGGCTTTCTCACACACATCACACTGAATTTTCATGTTCTTCCTAGCAGTGTCTCTTCTCTCACTTTCTTCGGAAAATGGGGTTCAGAAAAACACCATGCCAATATCAATATCCGCACAGAACAGGAGAACCTCTACTGCAGCCACTACCAGACAAGACAAACCTTCCTATTGTACTGTGAACAGCTTTATCTGATATAAGCCGAGAATATGAGCAATAGATTAGATCAAGCCGAAGATGAACACAAAAATGGGATCGAAAACAAAAGATAGCATTCACAGTGACAGTGCTAAGTAATTAATGCAGAGAGAAAATGTTTGGCCATGGAAAAGGAAGTGACTGGAGGAGGGCAAAGTTGGTGAAAGAGTGATGCAAAGATGGAGATTTCATGAGATCTTACGTATGTAAATAATGAAGAGTGGGGTCAGCTTGCCATACGTGTGGCTGTGGAAGTTCCACATCGAATTCGTCAAGTTGGAGTTTTAGATATTCTTATGTGTGGTCCTTTCCTACAATTGTTGACTGTGACTTACATGTTCTGCAAAATGAACAAAGGGAATGCATCTGATTCTAATTAATACAAAATTACTTTTTTATACTCAAATTTTCCTAAACTTTTCATAATAATGACAAAAAAATTAGGTGGTTACACCTCAATTTGGAGGTGTATAAATCAACCAAGGGTGTATACTTAGTAATAACGACCAACTTCATTGATGTTGTTTTCACTTAAATCTCTCATGAAACCAAAACCTCTTTTATTTTAGAAAATGTTTAACACAAAAAGGAAAATGGTAGTAATAAAAGTAGGTGAGAGATAAACAAGAATAATATAGATAGTGATGGTTTGAGATTTTAATCTTGTCTATAGTGTTGTTCTTTCTTCAACTATAATTTTTTTTTTCTTTTACCATAGATATTCACTTATATTATAAGAATGAATTTAATTTTTGGGTAGTTGAAGGGAGTAATTGGACAATTTGATGGGACAAACTTTGGATGTATTGCCAAATTACTTTTTGTCATCTATTTTTAATTCTCGGATCCTTCACAAGAACCACTGCTAGGCCCATTCCTAATATTGAAACAAACATTATGTATTAATGATAATTATTTTTATAATATATAATAATTATAATTATTATTTATTTAAAAGAAATACAAAAATATATCAATTTAAATTTTATATGATTAGTATTAATATATTACGTTAATAAATTGAGTTAAACTAATCTTATTCTTCTATATCATTGGATCTAATTCATGTTTTAAAGAATACTATTTTCTAAACAACGAGAAAAATGGTTTTTATTTTTTGTAAAAATATTTTAAAGCTTAAAAAAAATTATAGACTCCTCAAATTACAAAATTGAATTCTAAACAGAAGTTTTAATGCACTATTACATAGTTTATTTGGATTGATTGCAAGGTAGACGTTGTAAGAACAGTGACTTTCCACAATTAAAAATTTGCATGTATTAATTATCACATATGAAATTAAGAAATGTTACAGAAATCTATCTTTTATTTTTTAACAATAAAATTATACAAAAATTGCCTTTTTTTTTACATGGTAAACAAAGAAACACACTGTTAAAGAGTATACATGGAATTTAGTAATGATGCACATTTAAAATAATATACATTGGTTGATTAAAATAGCCTTAATAAGATAATTATTATGCTTCTTTCAATCTCAAATATAAAATATATTCGTATTAGTAAATTTCATCTTATTTCATTTCTTTTGATAATATAATTTAACCAAAAGTATTTCATTTAATTAAGATTTTATTTTAATATATTTGATATGAAATGGTAAAACGTGATAATTAGAAAGATATTTTTAGTGACCAGTGTGATTTTTCATGCATTCAAATGTCGAATATAAAAAAAAATAAAGTTTATTGCATCAAAATAATTTTTTCTTTTGAAGGATGGTCCTAAACTATTTTTCATATTAAGAAATAATTTTTCATAAAAAATAAAAGACAGCTACCGTCGTATGATGTAACTTAGAAAAAAAAGAAAAAGAAACATCATATGATTCAGAAAACGCAGGCCAGAGAAGGATTCAACCAGAATCGTCTAGTACCTCAATCAAGGTGAGAATTATTCTGAACCCTCTTTCTGCATTTCTCTCATCACCAGACCCCTTTTCCTTCATTCAATCTGAATGCAAGAATCCCACAACTGTTTCGCATAATTCAACTTCTTCAGCGTTGTTTATGAACTCCCTCAACTTAAAGACTCTATCTTTCTGGTTCTGTTCTAGTGCAATCGCCTCAGGAAGGTTTCTGTTCCTTGATGGGGAATAGCTGCGCGATTTTTCATTTGGTGGGTTTCATTAATTTTTGAGATTTCCTGGAAATTGAAAAAAAAAAAAAAAAAAACCCTTGGATTTGGGAGCTTTAGATTGAGTAGGCTGTGTTGTGTTGTTTGATTGTGGGACTAAAAGGGATTCTTACAAATGGGGAAGCCTTTGTTTTACGAGATCTTGGAAAAACCTGCCACAAGTTGTATCATAGGATTATGCAGCATGATTTGGTTCTATATACAGAAGAAAAATATTGGGTATTCACACGTGGGTCTGAGTTATGAGACGGCAGTGGAAGGGCATTATTGGAGGATAATTACTTCTGCTTTTTCTCATATTAGTGTTATTCATCTTGTTTTTAATATGAGTGCATTATGGAGTCTTGGAGTGGTAGAACAGCTTGGGCACTTAGGCCTTGGTGTTGAGTACTACTTGCAGTACACACTTGTGTTGGTTATTGTATCAGGAGTTCTGGTTTTGGCAATGTATCATTTGTTGATTCAGAGATTCAAGCTTGAGTATTTTCGTCGAGTGACAGCTGTTGGGTATTCCTGTGTTGTTTTTGGGTGGATGACAATTCTGTCTGTAAAGCAACCATCTTCCAAGTTGGATCTCTTTGGGTTTCTTTCTCTCCCTATCAGTTTTGCGCCGTTTGAATCGCTTATTTTCACTTCGATCATCGTTCCTCAGGCAAGTTTTCTTGGCCATTTGTCAGGGATTGTTGTTGGATATGCTATAGCATGGGGTTTGATTCATGGGATGAGCAATTACTGGGCACTCTCCTTGTTGGGATGGATTCTGCTTGTCTTTGTTTTTAGTTTGAAGAGATCTGGTGCTCTTGACCTAAGCTTTCTTGAGATTGAGTCTGTTACCGATCCTTCCTTACCTTCTGTGCGGTTTTTGGCATCAAGCACTGGCAGAACACTTCAGATGAGTGCTCTGCCAAATGGAAATGTTGATATTGTCTAATGTTGAAGTCATATATATTGTGATATCAGATGTTGCCTTGGCACAATCTACATTGATAGCAATGCAATTCTAATTCTTCGAATATAGAATTTGTTTAAAGATTCATCAATATCCCTTTTCAGAGTTTTCATCTTTAGTTTTTGTGATAATGATTGTTCTCCGATGCTGTATATTCGTCTGTTGAAGTGATACTGCTCGTTGCAAATCTGCTGCTGCTGTTTGCCCTCTGATTAGTTTGTTTGCTCGTGTACGATACCAGTTGAATCTGATTCTATTGTGCTCATGAACGATACAAACATATTAGTATATATTATTACCATTTTACGTGATAAGTAGAAATTAGTGACTAATTTTATGGAATTGAAGTTGAAGTTGAAGTTAGTTCTACACTGCCTGTATGATCAGTGATCACTAGGTGATCTGGTTTGGTTTTTCGTGATTTCTTCTGTTTAGTACACAACCTTAACGGTAGAATAATAGATTATATATGCTAGAGAATTTAATATTCATCTTTAAATAGTCGTTTAACCTGTTACTTTATTCATGTACACTTTCAAAGCTTATTGTTGATGTTATATCTGGTGGTGACCATTGAGTAAATTATCACTTTGGTAGCCCAGGGTCCTCCAATATGGTTCTCTGTAGTGTAAACAATCCTCAATTTAGGAGTCAAACTGGTACCCCTAGGTATATCAATAAATTAAATTGATGTTATTTGTAAATATTGAGAAACTACACTAACCATATTTTAGGATTCTTAAAATTATACAAACGTCCCCTGTTCTTAATCTCTGCACTTACTTCCTTTTACTTCCTTTTATTGTTTAAAACATATTACATCAGGCATTCCTTTTTACATAACACTAACCTTAAGTGTTTGAAAAATATTAGAGTAAATCTTACAAAGCAGGTTACTGGAAATGTCAGAAAAGCAGACATTTGTGTAACTTCACAAAATTTCAACTGTGGTCGTGAAATTTACTATTAAATATTTGAAGGACCACTTTGAGTATTTATACTTAACCTTTGTACATCCATATTGAGCTCCTGTGGTTATTTTATCTAACTTGACTGACAGTCTAGCACAGATGGCAGTGTTTATTTTATAAATGAAAATTTATTGTGTGTGAGAGTGAAACTTCCTAGTAGAAGGGTTAGAATAAGTTGTGATGGTGTGTGATTGAGTTTTGGACAGCTTCAATTTTATGTATATGATAGTTGGCAATCTGCGATTTGCCTTCAGGAAAAGTATTAAGCTAGCATGGAGATTAATAATTTGTTTGTTTTAGAATTATATATAATTGATTTTAACAGGATTAATTGAACTATTGAGCATGATTGTGATGTGATCAAATCAATCTTCAGTCACAGTTACATCGAAAGGTGCATTTTTCACTGGAAAAAAAAGAGTCAGATTTAATTTTACAATATCAAAACAAATAGGTGCTAAAATAGAAGTAGCTGATTTGGCACCAAAATAACATTTCTCTGGATTAAAGTTATTTTGCTGCACAGATCAATTGGTGATATTGTCTAATTCAATAAAGCTCCTGATAGTATATTCTTAATTTAGGCACAAATACATGAATGCGATATAAGTGTTTCTTGGAATAGAAGATGCTCAAAGTGAGGAATATATGAGCGGAGAATGTAATATGTAATTGACTGATAAGCAGATCTAATGATTAGAAAATAGGATTTGCTCATTGCACATTTTTCTGTTACTGCCTTTCCTCTCGGCATATCCCCACCTTTCAACTGGTAAAAAATTGTAGGATTGCCAACAATTTATATCAACTGGCCTCTGTAATATGAGATCAAATGGCTTTAGGTTATACATCTACCAGACAGAAGGTGCTAGATCCAGGTTGCAGAGTTCCACTTTCTACCTTGTTTTAGGCGTCAAATACAACTGAATTGAAAAGTGTAAAAACCACAAATTAAAGAAAATGTATAGCTAAAATACTTTAGGAAACCTAAATTTCAATAAACAAGGAGGAACTGGACAACATATATTGTCATATCAGTTTGTGTGAAAAATCTAAAGGCTATTCTAACTTTTAGCAGTCACAAGCACCAACTCTACATCAAGAAAAAATGTAAAGAGAACAACCACCTGAAATGGACATTCCTGTCCCTTGAATATCTCTTGGTTTATATCCGTGGACAAAACCATAATTCAAAAATATTAAAAATGCAGAAAACATAGTCAAGGCTATTTCCCGCTTTTCTGAACCAATTAATGACTTACTATACTCAAGTTCTATTGACGTGATTCACTTTAGAGTTGAAGTCAGATCTAAATTAAGAAAAGAAAGACAGCATACTACAATCAAGATTACTAACACTAACACAGAACGCATTACTGTTTTTATACAACAAGCTGACCAAGAAACATCATAATATTTAATAACATACAAGCAAAATAATAAGTGAAGCAGAAAACTGGGCCATAAAAAGAGAATTCTAGAAAGAAAACTGTTGGGATTGAATGTAATCAACCAACTATTCTGTATTGGATCTGATATCTCTCTATATGTGTGTGTCTATATATATATATATATATATATATATATTTGATAATCTCTACTCAGAAATAGAATTAGTTTTCATTTCTTTCCTCTCCCTTATCTTACCCCTCTTACAAAGGTATGAGTGAACCAAAAGAGAGGAAAGTAACGGGCTAGTGGTTGGAGGCACAAATAACAAACAGTTGAATTTACTACTTAAAATATACTCAGATAAGTAAAACTGTGCTCTCAAGGATACTGATTAGAGTGCTCATCTTCTCTCAACCTTTCCTTATTAAGGGAAACAATAATGAAAAAAAGAGTTTTTGTGGGAAGTTGACAAGCACAAGTCCGTAAGCTAAAGAGAATATTTTGAGGGTTAACTCAATGTACAAAGCATCAATAATAATATTAAAACGTGATCTCAACTCCAAAAACTCACCATTTTTTGAAGTCAGACGTTTTTTTGATCTACAGTTTTAGTATTTTGTGAGGCAGAGGTAGAGTCATTTTCTTGTGAACCTGGAAGAAGAATCTGCCCTATTGACTTCCACAATCTTTTAGATAAAGATCTTTGTAAACTACCAGTGCTCGAAACAGATGATGGCTCAACTTGTCTAGCTGAAGCAGGATTGAGGTTAGACAACCTGAATGCACCCAAGAGTTTTTCTGGAAGCTCTGATTCAACTTGGCTCTCAATAAGGAAAGCCAGATCAATAGTCAAAGTTGTCACATAACCAAATGCCAAATGAACTATAGCAGTTGCTACCATGGAAGACCCAATATCAATATCTACTTCTATGTAATTCTCTGCCACACAAAATTTACAGGAAAGGGCTCGACCAATTAGGCATATTGCTTGCTCCCCAACCGCTTTTTTCACAATCCAAGGACCATTGACAATGTTGGCAATCATCTTAAGCCTCGAGTTTCTGAAATCATCATCTCCTTTCAAGAACTTTTCGATCAAAGAGTCCCCAGTAATAGGCTCTATGTTGGTAAAATACGCCACCACACTATAATTATCCTTGGTTGGGAGTTGCATATTGAAGGCCCACACAAAAGGTTTATCACCAGCTGGAAACTCATCATCAATGACCTTCCTAACTCTACTATTTGAATGCTTCAATATCTCGCCCATTTTCACCGAACTTTTAATCCAATCAAGTCCAATAGGCTTGAGCAGATAATCACCGGCAGTAATCTTAACCTTTGTCTTAAAATACTCAGGACCTCTAACCTTGAATGCAGCTCCAGGAGGTGAAG